>BQNB010069754.1:0-33374 GCA_026074375.1 Tanacetum coccineum
TATGTATATATATATGTATGTATGTATGTATGTATGTATGTGTGTGTGTGTGTGTGTGTGTGTGTGTGTGTGTGTAGAGAAGGGATATAATGAGAAGGGGTCTTAAAATGAGAAGGATAGAAAGCCATGAGATCGCGCCATGTGTCCCATCTCACCCTCTCCTTTTTTATAACTTCAAGGGTGTTTTTGTCATTTTACCCTTATTTATTTAATATCTATTTTTTGTATCGTCTCTCACACATAATTAAATACACAAACAATAACATAAACACATATTAAAATTCAAAAAAAATCCGAAAATTTTAAAAAAAAAATTCCAAATTTTTTATGATTTTTTTTTAAACTTTTGAAATTTTTTTTAACAGAGATGTACTATCTTTTTTAACTATAATGCACTAACAAAAACCATTGTGATGCAGTAACCTTTTAAACTGAGATGTACTAACTTTGTAACTGTAATGCACTAAAAAAAACATTGTGATGCAGTAATATATTTTACAGAGATGTACTAACTTTTTTAACTGTAATGCACTAACAAAATACATTATGATGCAGTAACTTTTTAACTGAGATGTACTGACTTTTTTTTACTGTAATGCACTAAAAAATACATTGTGATGCAGTAATTTTTTTAACTGAGATGTACTAATCTTTTTAACTGTAATGCACTAACAAAATACATTGTGATGTAGTAACTTTTTAACTGTGATGTACAATTTTTTTAACTGTAATGCACTAACAAAATACAATGTGATGCGGTAACTTTTTTAACTGTGATATACTTACTTTTTTACTGTAATGCACTAATAAAATACATTGTGATGCAGTGACATTTTTAACTAAGATGTACTAACTTTTTTAGCTGTAATGCATTAACAAAATATATTATGATGCTGTAACATTTTTAACTGAGATGCACTGACTTTTTTTAATGTATTGCACTAACAAAATACATTTTGATGCAGTAACAATTTTAACTTTTAACTGAGATGTACTAATTTTGAAATTTTCGAACTTTTTTTCAAATTTTCGATTTGGTATAGATTGATTTTTTCTAATTTTTTCATAGAATTATTCTATTTTAGATTTTTTTGTATTTAATTTTGAACGTTTTTTTAATTTTCAAAAAATAAAAATATCGATTTGTGTTTTCAAATTTTATAAACTTTTTTCAAATAACGAATTGAAATATTATCGATATTTTTTTTCAACTTTCAAATTTTTCTTTCAAATCTTTCGTTATTTTTTTTTTTGTTTTTCGAATTTTTTTTTTCACGTTTGTGAACCTTTTTCCCAAAATCTCATAAAAATCGATGTTTTTTTTTCAAATTTTCGACATCTTTTTTCAAATTTTTTGTTTCTTCACGTATTCAAATGTAGATTGACTGGGTTCATTCGTCTACGACACCCGGATTTTGAAATATGTTGGAATGTGTATTATACTATGTATGAAAAATTCAATAGCAAGATATTTTCATTTATGCATTTGTTTTGTTTCGTTATGGTTTTTTGAACATAATTGCTATATATCTTTATATAGTTTTTGTAAATACAATGTTTACACTAAATTTTAGGGCAAGGATTACACTAAAATGGGGGGGGGGATTTGTTGGTGATTTTAGTGTCATCGATGGCCATTTAGGTAATGATGATTTACTAGAGACCATTGAGAGTTCATATTCGGCTCAGATACGAGTTAGGGTAGCATGGAGTGCACACTCGTTGAGCTAATATGAAATCTACTAAGACAAAAATGCAGGTGTTACGCCGTAAACCTATGGGGTTAAAGAACTAAGATCTTTGGGGTATTTACGACGTAACCTATGCGATTAGGTTACGTCGTAATCTATAGCCAATATCAAAAGGCTGGTTGGTTACGACGTAACCATTATTGGTTACGCCGTAACAAGTGAGTTAGTAATGACTTTACTCCATAACAAGTAGTATTACGCCGTAAAGTCTTGTCTGTTGGTTAAAAACAGTTCGAGTTTAATTGATTCTGACGGTCCAAAACTAACCAAGAACTGTCTTAATATCTGTTATATGTACCAATACGTGGTCTCAAAACATATAACGAAAAATCTCTTATATAATTCCTTTAATATTCTTACGTTGTAATCTTGTGCCTAGAATACAAAGTGTTATCTTCTAGAATTATCCCGATAAGGATTTTGTGCAACCTAGGCATCTACAGGGTCAAAATACTTGATGAGGTGTCATTTTATACACTATTCCAGGGCCATTTAACCCTCTAAATCATGTAAATATGCCCAAATTATGTGCTTAATCATTTGTTATTAGGTTTTTAGCACTTGGATGGCATTTTGAGGAAATACACGTGACATGGGCTCATTTAGAGAAGAAATGGACAAGATTAGGACTCTACAACAAGATTTATGAAGAAAAGCACTGAGAGTGTGGAGACGGCGTCACACACTACAAGCGACAGCGTCTCAATCATCAGGAGACGACGTCAAGGAATCCTAGACGGCGTCAAAACATGACCGACAAAAGAAACCCTAGAAGATCATTGCGGCACGACGGCGTCTAGAAATACAAGTGACGTCGTCACGCATGTTTTCCTATATACACAAATACGTTTTTAGGGTTTTAAGTGTGTAACTTTTCATAACTTTTGGGAGACGAACCCTAGTGATTGTAGCAGCTTTTAAGGTTGTTTTTAAGGCCTCAAAACCCTATTATAACCACCTTTAATCCATGTTTTAATTAACTAAGATTGTTTATCATAAATCATTTAATACGTCTATGTGTTGTGTGGTTGATTTATGTTCTTGCTTTCCTTATGACATGCTAGGCTAAACCCTCAATTGTATTTACTTTTGATTGCATGAAACTTAGGTTCTAGATCCTTTTAACGTTGGTTCTTGTGTTGGATGTGCGCATTAGGCTTTAGAAAACTATCCATAAGATATTAAATTGGCATAAACGTATAGGGAAACGCGAGTGTGTAGATAGGATGCCAACGGTAATAGTCTTCATACTACCTTACCCTTATTCTGGTTGATCCCTCTTAAGATATTTTAAATGCATTAAATATACTCTTATGGGCCTTATAATAGTCTTTATACTACCTTACTTGTTTGTTTCCTTAACAAAATATTAAATAGAAGGCGGGTTCGTGTAATTAATTCTTGACTTATGAAATACCTACACATATCATCACAAGTGTAACAAAGCAACAGATCTAAGAGAAGCAATTTGAGGAGTAGTGCATGATTAGGTAAATACATATGTTTATCATAAATTTATCACCAGTAGTTTAGATTATATTGTTTAATTAGCTAAAACAACCAACCACTCAAACCAATGATTTTACCTGCTTTCTATAAAATGAAAATACAAAAAGAATCCTCTCTCAACCTCGTAGAATTCTATTAGACCGTGTTCGAGCATTCCCAACCTATTCCCCTAGATAACGATAACAACCCTCCGAGTCTTGCCTATACTACTACTACAACGATAAGGTACATCAAGTTATACAACGTTTGTTGTTTACAACGACCGCACATCAAGTTTTGGGCGTCGTTGCGTGGGGAATAGTTAGGTTTTGATCATAGTTTAGCTTAGTTCTACTCACTTGATTCCAATCAAGTGAGAAATTTAATTACAGTATATTAGATTTCTCATAGTCTATCTTTTCTTTATGAGTTTGTTTGTAGTTTTCATTGACTATTCCATTCTTCAGTATGGAGAACGCGAATCCACTACCGGCTAATAACCCATCTGCCCTGCCAGCTGCGCTTCACGCAAGGGTTGTCCAAGAGCTCAACGAGCTATAGGTAATCTTGACCTACATTGATTCTCGCCAAGAGAACA
This sequence comes from Tanacetum coccineum, assembly GCA_026074375.1. Taxonomy (NCBI): domain Eukaryota; kingdom Viridiplantae; phylum Streptophyta; class Magnoliopsida; order Asterales; family Asteraceae; genus Tanacetum; species Tanacetum coccineum. Next base: position 3,838 of record BQNB010069754.1, read on the forward strand.
TTGACCAATTTCTTAATTGTTTCACACAACAAACTAAAGAAATTGATGAGGATAACCTTGAACCCGATGACGAGTCGATAGACACACCACTTGTTTCTCCTTTTCTAGATTCGGATGATGATTCTCATGATGGTGAAGTCCTAAACGAACTCGAAGAATATGATAATGTAGGACAATTATGCCGTCAAAGGGCAATCAGTAGCTTCGATGAGGATTATTTAGCATTTCAATGTATGATCGGCTTTAGGAAGTTCGTCGCCTACTTTGACCCCTTTTTCCAATGAACATCATTGCGCGTAAGGCCTATAACACTATAATGGTAGAAGGATTAGAAAGTACAGGAAGGTACTTATTTGCCATTGTAAGGGATGTCTACGTATTTGTGGGAAGTTTCACCTACATCACGAATTTTGTGGTATTAGAATATATAGGAGAGCTTATCTAGGAGACATGGCTGAAGTTGTGATGGGCAAACCCTTTAGAAAGACCACTAAGCTCGAATATGACTGTGACAAGGGATTAATGTCCTTCACTAGGATCTTTGATAATTACACCTTTCAGATGCCCCGCACTATGCCTAGATTTAAAAATTGGGGGCATGTATCGTGGAGTAAGATCCTACCAATCCTTGTGCTAAGTCAAAGAGATATAATTAATGGGTTTAGGATGCTTACAAAAAGAACAAATTCATGTACAAAAAGTGTATAAACCTAGGTCCTGAATACCAAGTGGATGAACATATTAAAGAGTGGCTCATTCATGGACATGTGAGCCTGCACGAAGTCATGTGAGAACGTGTGACTTCGGGTCTAGCTACAAGACTCGTTAATAAAGAAAAAGACTTTTTGGGAGGCAACCCAATATTTACTTTCCCGCATTTAGGAGTTTCTTGTGGTTTGATTCTTTATTGTTTGTTTTATTATGTTTGAATTATGTGTAATCATGCTTTTTTTGTTTGTAACCTCATCTTATTTACAATCAAATGTATTTTGCATAAAATAAGTATAGGGGAAATATCTGGTTTTTAGAACCAAATTCAAACATTTGAAATGAATTGTTCAGATTAATTCGCGTCAGTTTCGAGTAATATAATTGTAATGATTAATTTCCATATTTTCTACAAGATTGCGTGCAAGAAGTTTTCTTGAAAAACGAATGACAAGTTTCTCTCAGGAAATTTGTGTGACGCCGTCAGGATTGCATAGCGACACCATCACGATTTTTCATGACGACGTCTAACCACCAGAATTGTGAAAACTTAATTTTTTCTAATATTTTTTGAAAATTAAATTGTGCAATATCTAAAATTAGTATTTTTATAGTAGAACCTTACAGATAACTAGAATTATTCATCCATTTCATCTCTATCTTTATGGATTTTGTAGAGTCAACCCTAAAGATTCGTTGTATTTATCATATCCCGTCCGATCTTATGCTTGGTATAGTTGTTTTTTGTCCTCGATTTAAAGGTTATATTTGTTGAGAAATAGCTTTGAAATTATAGAAGTTTCATTGGTACGATTATTGTGAGGATGGATTTAACCAGTTATCGCATGTTTCTTCTCTATTATTGAGCAAACCAGGGGAGTACTAGTTTCTTTCGCTCTTTTTTTTCCCATTATTCATTTTTACGAATACTTTTATGAACATTGGGGACAATGTTCAACTTAAGTGTAGGGGGAGAATAAGCCTTAGAAACTATTCCTTCAATTGCCGTTTGCTTTGTCTTTAAAATGATGGGTAATATATCAAAACATAGCATAAAAACATAATTTTGAAAAAAAATTAAATTTTTTTATAACACATACCAACGAAAACCGAGTATTAATAGCGTCTCATGGATATAAATTTATATGACTAACACAAAAAAACCCTCTAATATTCACCCCTAAAATGTGGATTTGCATTAGATTCTATAGGAATTCGTGTTATTCCATTATGATACACTCAATATAATTTCTCCTTTATCTTGTTCGATTGTTAAAGTGCGAATGTAGTTTATGTGTCTATTCCATTGTTACTGATCGTGTACGTTGTGGTCTTTGTCGCCTTTTATAAAGCATTGGCATCGATTTAAAAATTATATGAGTGTACCCGTAGTATAATAAATTCTAAAACTTGTTTTTGTGATGCATCCCGAGACCGCATAATGAGAACTAGGATTTGCTAGATAAGAGGCACTAGGATTAACCCATGTTTTAAACATGTAATTGTTATTTTGGTCACCTCAATCATGTAACTATCCTACATGCACTCACTTTTAGTGTAGGATACCCCTAGTACACCACTAAACCAATTGTTACACCCAAATCGCCTTACCTTACCTTGTATGTACTAGCCTTTAGTACATTATTGTTTTAACTCAAGTTAATTATTTGAGTACACGGTTGCTAAGTCCTTATCCTTGTAAGTATAGTTTTGGGACGATTGGGATTCATGGTAGTATTCATCTTACGAAGAATTAGAGAAGAAGTAATTTATTACCCTCAATAGAGCTCAATAAGCTCCATGTTATTTTGATCCACCTCAAATCGGGTCATTAGTTAGAATATTATGAGTTCTAAAAAATTCAAGTGTAGGGGTGCAATTATAAGCCCCAAGTGATGTATATAAAAAAAGAATATAAAAAAGGGACAAAAACAGAAAAGAAAAAGATAAGAGATTGATGTAGAGTTGTGTAGAGTTTGTATATCTTTGTCCGAGTCTTGGTTTAGCAACCAAATCTGCGTGTATTCTTATAAATAATTAGCTAACCTTTTCACTCCAAATTCACCAAAAAGCCACCCAAATATATCTCATACGTTTCCATTTCTATTTATGTTATCTTACACATACACCCCACAACCCTTAAAAGCCCTATTTGATAGTAATGACTAGTACTTGCGCCTAGCGGTGAAAGTTTGATCATTTACCAAGTCTATAGTATTTTGTATGCTATGACAGGTAGTGAGTGTTAAATTTTCCATTTCCATATTGTTATAATTTATTATACACCCGAGTGATAGAGAGAATCCAAACACTTATGTGAGGTGCTAGTGTATACTTTTCATGCTGTTAATTACGAGGTCTAGAAGGTTGTGTTGTAAATTACGTTTAAAGAGTAGGTTAAATGCCCCCAATATTGCTATTGTCTAGATAGAAAAGCCCATTTGCTTGAGGACAAGCAAATCCCAAGTGTAGGGGTATTTGATGAGATGTCATTTTATACACTATTTCAGAGCTATTTAACCCCCTAAATTATGTGTTTAATTGTTTGTTTTCATGTTTTTAGCACTTGGATGACATTTGGAGGAAATACACGTGACTTGGGCTCATTTGAAGAAGAAACGGACAATATTACGACTCTACACCAAGATTCATGAAGAAAAGCATTCAGAGCATGGAGACGGCGTCTCAAACTACAAGCGATGGCGTCTCAATCGTCACGAGACGGCGTCAGAACGAAGCCAACAAAAGAAACCCTAGAAGACCATTGCGGCACGACGGCGTCTGGAAATACAAGCGACGCCGTCGCGCATGTTTTCCTATATATACAAATCCGTTTTTAGGGTTTTAACTATGTAACTTTTCATAACTTTTGGGAGACAAACCCTAGTGATTGTAGCAGCTTTTAAGGTTGTTTTTAACTACCTTTAATCCATGTTTTAATCAAGTAAGATTGTTTATCATTAATCATTCAATATGTCAATGTGTTGTGTGATTGATTTATGTTCTTGCTTTCCTTATAACATGCTAGGCTAAACCCTCCTTTGTATTTACTTATGATTGCATGAAACTTAGGTTGTAGATCCTTTTAATGTTGCTTCTTGTGATGGATGTGCGCGTTAGGCTTTAGAAAACTAGCCATAAGATATTAAATTGGCATAGACGTCTAGGGAAACGCGAGTGTGTAGAAAGGATACCAGCGGTAACAGTCTTCATACTACCTTACCCCTAATATGGTTGATCCCTCTTAAGATATTTCAATTGCATTTAATATACTCTTAGGGGCCTTGTAATAGTCTTCATACTACCTTACTTGTGCGCTGCCTTAACAGAATATTAAATAGACGGCGGGTTCGTGTAATTCGTTCATGACTTAGGAAATACTTACACAGATCATCATAAGTGTGACAAAGCAACAGGATTAGGAGAAGCAATCTAAGGAGTACTACATGATTAAGTAAATACATCTTTTTATCATAAAGTTATCACCAGTAGATTATATTATATTTAGTTTAATTAGTTAAGCAAACCAACCTCTCAAACCATGATATTTAATTGCTTTAATAAAAATATAAAAATACAAAATGAATCTTTTCTCAACCCCATAGACCTCTATTAGTTCTTGATTGAGCCTTCCCAACCTATTCCCTTAGGGAATGATAACAATCCCCGATTCTTGCCTATACTACATTACAACGATTAGGTACACTACCTATGGAGTTGTAAAAGTTTGTCTTGAAGTCTTTACGACAACCACACACATCAATGTACGGGTGCTGGATTAGCCAAAACACCCTCTTTAAGAATCTCCTAATCAGGCTGAGCAACTCTAGCCGCAACAACCTGCTACCTCTCTGGTCCAGGTTCTACCTAAGCCTAAGTATCTCCTAACCTCTCATGAATGTGAAACCTCGCCATCTCATCCATATCAATCATTATGAGGTCACAAACAACCATTGTCAATTCTCGAAGGCTCTCTTTAGTAATCAACCCAAAGTGCTCAGCAAGACGCGCAACCAAATGTCCCCCCAAACATCCTATCCCCTTGCTTCCTCACCTTAACATGCCTAAACAAATACTAGGCTAACAAGTAAGGGACCATATTCCTGAGGTAGAATAGGTTAGTAGCAGTCACCTTCTCAGGTGCCTGACCTCTCCCAGAAATGCTGAATGCAAGCAATCTATGGCACAGCCTCTCCAACGAGTCCCTAATAGAAGTATAGGAGGGGACTACACCTAAGAAATCAGCATCAGAAGCAATCCTAGACCAGTAATCATGTAACTCATCTTAGAGGGTATTTCTCTCAAACTAGCGGTCCAGTAAGCTTCAAACCCATCAGTCGCCATCTCCTTAGCCGTATGTAAACCCAAAGCTAAAATAAACTGCTTCTAACTCATCTGGCATCTAAGCCCGCCTAACTAGAAATAAAGAGTGTCAGCAACGTCTAACTCTAGCACGGTATTACTAATCCTATAAGTGCTGAAGAACTCCAGCATCAACTCATGAACTAGAGACCCATAAATCTTAAATAACCGCCTCTAAGCATGGTTACTAAACATAATCTTCCCCTGAGCAACAATGTGCTCCATCCTAAGCCTCTCTGTCATTGCCTGACCCGTCTCCTTAATCAACTCCTTAAAATCCAAAACCTGAACCCTATTAACCTGCCTATCGAATATCCTACCCAGTCTCTCCTCGAAATTGTGAATGATCTCGTCAGTGTATTCTTGGCCCTCGTATCTGAGCCAAGCATGTCTCTGATCTCTAAGAGGTAGTGGTACCATATCTTAGGATGAGAAATGAGAGTAATGCAAGAATTAAACAACAATGTGATCTCCTAAAAAAAATTAACCGCGGTGAATTTTCTATTTTGAGTGTAAAGAGTGAGAGTGAAAACTGTTCTGGTGTATCGATCGGATTTTTATACCCAAACTCGATACGCCGTATTGGTGTTTATTCAATACGTCGTATTGGATGAAAACGTTGACTTAGTCAACTCTGGTCAAAATCTTTGATACGGCGTATTGACCTTGAGTCGATATGCCGTATCCATCTTAGGAGACCTTTTTTATAAATAAAATAAAGTAAAAACATACCTTGGCCTCCGAAACTTCTCCTGTAAGCACCATCCTTATAAAATAGCTTAGGGTCGAAGGGAATGCTAAACGGCACATATAAATTCTTAATTATAAAAATCAATGGCATTCCTTTATGAAAACGCATTTGAATCATGACTTTAATCATTATGACAAAATATTTTTAGTGACAGATTTATTAGGTGTGTCATGACTCGTAAAAGATTTATTAGGTGTGTAACGTTTGTTACAATGTTTTCGTCAAACGCATTGGAATAGGTATTAACATTAATGTCAATAACATCTTCTGATGATTCGATAGGAGTATCCTCCAAAGATATTTGATATTGATCTTTAATCATTATTGTTCGAATTTGATTTTAAATTATTGACAGAAACTAATTTATAGGAAAACGAGTTTTTATCTTCGTCATCAGACGCGTTAAATGATATAACAAAATCAAAATCAACCTTTCTGGCATGGTGAGCACTTACTGTAGGCTCAGATGAGACTTTTGGTTCAAATGTTAGAGCATCATTGTAGACAATGGCTGGGAACTCGTTCCTAAAATCTTTAAAGTAGTCGATATCTTCAAAATACATGACTTTATGACACGTAGCAGTTTCTCAGTTAAACTCCTGACCGCGCGTACGTGCTTGTTAAGCTTCAAGCTGGATATACTCTTCTATAGTTGTGTCTGGATTATCCATCTTAACCTGACTGTAATCACAAGACAAAACCAAACATCAATGCAAAACAAACAAACAAACCAAAACAAGTACACAAAAGCAAATTAAACTAAGAATACGAAATGTAAACTAATCTAAATTATGGTAAATCTAAACTAAAAATACTAATAAATAAGAATTAAACAATTTCACTCCCCGGAAACAACGCCAAAAACTTTATGTGTCATTGTGCATAGGTATTATTTATTATCAAGTTTTACTATATATATTTTACCGACTGAACCTAAGAACAATACTAACGGGCAGTGTACCCGATCAGATGTAGATTCGTTGGTAAGTAGGGTGTCGATCATTAAGAACAAGAACGTTAATAATTAATTATCAGTATTGTAGTTATCTAAGTTAGTCCTAAGTTATTCTAAGTTATACCTAAGTTAAACCAAAACTAAAGGTAAAAGGGGGTTTTTAGCCTGAGAGACTGACACGAGTTTAGGTTTACCTAGACTGATATAGGGTGAATAACACACATAAATTTGATAGTCAAAAGATAAAGAAGCAGTCAAGCCTTATGTAAGGAAAATGTAGTAACCATATTTAATCTAATAAAACGCAGGTTTTAGTTTATAAGTGCAATAATTATCTTTTCTCATTGTCGATATATCATTCCTAGATTTAGGCGGTACTTCTTCCTAAAACCTAGACTTGCTAATTATGTCATAATTAAACACATACACATAAAGCAATCATGGTTGATTATAATCTATCTTAGAAAACAATAATGGTGATCTTATTGAATCCTACCTCATCAAGACTTTACTAACTTATTGCTTAACGGCTCTTTATATACTAGTAGTTCACTATCTAGATCTTTACCCAAGGAATCAGAATGTTATTTGTTGATCTTAGGTCACATGTTAGTCAAACTTGTTCACTAAACCAGAGGCAAAGACAGGTCCATATTTGTGATCCTATTACTCTAGATATATAAATTGCAATATGGAGAGCTATCTCGGCATCTAGTCCACTTGGTCCATTTCCTAGATACAGTTGAATGATAGGTCGCATACTTAACCACATAAACAAGTATAAATTGATAAACATAAAGCAACACACAACTTATAAGATGCAATCGAGATAAGCATAAACCAAACGTTGAATTATCATAAACATGGCTAATACCTAAAGGTATTAGCAAATAACCATTGTAATGAATACAAATGTCATAGACGAACGATTAAGGTAAACTAACCATGTTAATGAATGATACCAAAAACCGAACGCATATTTAGAGTATAAGAATATAGAAGGGTTTTCCTATAGATAAAAGGACGTTGAGAGAACTTCGTAGCTTTTCTTTTCTTCTAAAAACCAAATCTGGTGGTTACTGCCTTTCTCTCAATCTTTGGTATAAAAATTACACACTAAATTCATATTTAGGGCTTGGTATTTATAGCCTTTGGAATTTGGTCAATACGCCGTATTGGATGTTGTCAATACGACATATTGGAGTTTTCGTAGAGTGGGGATCACGATAAATATCTTCCATAATCTTTCATAAATCGCCAATGAATACGGCGTATGGGTCTTCCTGGATACGGCGTATTGGTCTTTATATCTTTGTAGTTCTTTGTGAAGTTCTGGCGTAGATACGCTGTATCTTCCTTGATGGATACGGCGTATTGGTTGTCAGAACATCAGATTCTTGATTTCTTCGTTTAAGCTCTAAAATGCGCGCCTTTTAGTTAAACTTCACCAATTGCTCCATTTTTACTACAAATAACAAATATTAGCAATTATGTATCAATTCATGGATAAATTAATATAGAACGAGCAATTTAGCTGGGATACATGATTCTATAAAACAGATGTTATTTGATGTTATCAGTTTCTAACTAGACCATTTACTTTGGAGGAATACCAAATATACCCATGTCCGATAGTTCTTTTCTATCTCTTTAGTATCGGACAAACGACCTCTAAATCTCTTTAAAACACTTCAAAAATACTTTTATCAATTGGATATTTAAGTTGGTTGACCTTGAGTGTAAGAATGATTTAAAGATCATAGCGTGAAGTATAATTGGGGGTTTAACAAGTGCATGTATTTAAAACTCCAAAATCTTAAAGAAAATACTTCGGGAATCTAGCGCGCTGGCTACGCGCTGACGCATGGGCAACGCATCACTCGCGAAGTGTTTTTAGACTTGTGGAGCCTTTACACATAAATACCTACATTTGGCCTCTGTATTCCTCACCTCTTGCAAACATTCTTTCCTCTCTTTTCTCTTCTCCTATCCTCTAAGTCTAATATCAAAGTGTTCTAATCTTCTCCTCTTATCATTCTATTAAAGAGAACACATCTCCGCAAGAGAGCCACACAAGTACCTAATCCATACTTGTGTGTTGAGTCAAGGGTTTTCTTTCTCATACCTTTCCTATTATTGATCAAGTCTAGATCATTCGGGACCCATTTAGGGTTTGGTAAGCTTCCAAGCGGAAGTTCTTAGTGGTCCTAGTCGATCTAAGTGATCCGAGAGGTTAAGTTGTATCATGGGTTCTTAGGGGTGGATTTCGCGGGCAGAATACCGTAGGGAGTAGATCTTCTTTGTGAGCGTCTATTTTATTGCATATCGGTGGAGCTTGATTGTAATACGGTTTATAGTCCACCCTAAGGATTATAGTAGGAATAGTATAGGTGTCGTGGATTCGCAACTGAATGTATGAAAGGACTAAACCCCCCTTCCTGAACTAGTATATATCGTGGTCTCTCTCTCTCTCTCTCTACTTATTTTTCTTATTGTAAACTTTAAGAAGTCAAGAAAACCTTATTCACCCCCCTATGGTTCTACAAAGTCATACGCGTTGATCATGCTAAGATCAAAGCTATTAAAGATTGGACGACACCTAGAACCCCCACAAAGATACACCAATTTTTAGATCTTGTCGGTTGTTATAGACGATTTATTGAAGGTTTTTCAAAGATAGCTAAGCCCTTGACTAAATTGACTTAGAAGAATCAAAAGTTTGATTGGGAAGAAAAACAAGAGTCAGCGTTTCAACTGCTGAAGAAGAAACTATATAGTGCGCCAATTTCATCCTTACCATAAGGAAACGATAATTTTGTGGTTTTATTCGATGCCTCGCACAAAGGCCTATGCGTTGTAATAATGCAAAAGGAGAAGGTCATAGCCTACGCATCTCGGCAACTTAAAATTCACGAAAAGAATTATACAACCCTTGATTTGGAATTAGGAGCTGTAGTGTTTGCTGTCAAGAGTTGGAAACACTACTTGTATGGTACAAGGTGTACCGTGTATACGTACCATAAAAGCCTACAACACATACTGGATTAGAAGGAGTAGAATATGAGACAGCGTCGATGGATCGAACTGCTCAGTAACTACGATTGTGATATTCGTATCACTTTAGGAAGGCGAATGTTGTAGTCGATGCCCTAAGCCGAAGGGAATCTTCTAAGACACTACGAGTTTGAGCCTTGGTCATGACGATACATACAAACCTCCCCTCTTAGATTCACGATGCACAAGTTAAAGCGTTCAAGGAAGAGAACATAAAGAACGAAACCCTACAGGGTATGGACAAAGAGTTTAGGACTCGTTTAGACAAAACCCAGTGTTTTATGAACAGGAGTTGGTTACTACATTTTGAAGGTTTGAGGGACTTAGTTATGAATGACTCGCACAAATCCAAGTACTCTATCCATCCTGGATTTGACAAGATGTACCACGATCTTAAGAAGTTGTATAGGTGGCTTAACATAAAGGCTGATATCGCCACTTATGTCAGTAAATGCTTAACGTGCTCAAAAGTGAAGGCATAATATCAGAAACCGTCTGGTTTGTTGCAGCATCCGGAGTTACCCTAATTAAAGTAGGAGCGGATAACAATAGACTTTGACATGAAACTACCTAATACATCGAGCGGTTACAACACAATTTGTGTAATAGTCGATCATCTTACGAAGTCCGCACATTTCATGCCAATCAAAGAAACTGACAAGATGGAGAGACTGACTAGAATTTATCTGAAGGAAGTCTTGCAATGCATGGAGTGCCATTTTCAATTATCTCACATAGAGATTGTCAAATTACGTCTAGATTTTGTCAATCACTACGGGGAGCATTGGGTACTCACCTGGATATATTGTGCGCATGTGTAATTATTTTTAAAAATGGTTGGGATAACCACTTGCTACTCGTCGAATTTTCTTACAGCAACAGTAACCATACCAGCATCAAGGCTGCTCCATTTGAGGCACTGTATGGACGAAAGTGTTGGTCACCCATCTGCTGGACTAAGGTTGAAGATAGCCAACTCACTAGTCCAGAGGTCATCCACGAAACAACAGAGTAAATCACACAGATACGAAACAGGTTGCATGCCACACGTGATCTCGAAAACAGTTATGCATATGTAAGGCATAAACCTTTAAAATTCCAAGTGGGAGATAATGTAATGTTAAAAGTCTCGCCATGGAAAGGTGTAATCCATTTGGGAAATAAAGAAAGCTAAAACCAAGATATATTGGACCCTTTAAGATTTGTAAGAATTGGTCTGGTAGCTTTGATGCGTATTTTTGTTTAAACAATTTGCCAAGTTTTAAATTTATAAAACTCGACTACCTATGGTCTACAATGCACTAACGGGCAGAGTGCCTGGTCGTGTATAGTGTAGGACTGGTAAATCTGAGATCGTCCTAAGAGCTAAGTGTGCGGTCTAACATCTGAATTTTAAGTGTCACAATTTAAAGTTGATTTTAATAATGAAATTAAATAAACTACTGACTTGAAATAGAGTTTACTTATTAAGGGGGAAAGCGTGTTAACCTAGTTACTACCTTCGTCCCATAATTATTGTCAACGGATAAAAAATACACAGTTTAAAAAAGTGTATTAAAAACTGCTTTGGTATCTACGAAAACCAAAAATTGACAGTTTCACCCTTTGATAATTTATTATTTTCTTTTATTTTTGTAACTATCAATTTGGACTAAGGGTAATATTGTAAACTTAAACAAATCCAACTTTTAGTTTTAGTAATGGACAATTATTTTGATACATACTAAAAAGGATAGATGGAGTATAAAATTAGGACAGAGGTAGTATTTCATTATTAACGTAATGATTATATTCCTAGTGCAATGTCTAACTCTTGTTTTATGTAGTGGTACTAATATCATTAGGTCTGACTTATGTTCGTAACCTAACCTATAATTCCTATGATCTCAACCCTGTTGCTCACGGGAATCGGGGATCTAATTGATAGTCATTTAACCTGTAACTACCTAAAGACCTGTCTAATTGTCGACAATCCTGCTACTCGACACTAAACCCTCCTAGAAGGATTTCTCGCCTTAATAAGTGCCTAATCTAATATATGCAGTGATAAGGCAATCCCTGCGCTAAGAACATATGTCAACCTATTCCTAGTATCATGATAGACTACCTTTTAACTGTTTACGCCTACTAAATAGCTTAAGAGGATCTACATGTTGGGTTTATTGATTTGATGATTACAAAACTACATGTGCTTAAATGAAGAAGAATGACACAACAAGGGCTTAATATGATCACTTTGGTATTCTACATATGGAAGAATTAAATGCTGGAAGATTTGCTAAAGATAAGCATTGAAAAGTTAAATGTTTAGTTTCCATATAATTAAATGTTTAGTTTCCTTGTATAATTAAATGTCTTTTATGAGCATTTAATTAGATGGTCAAAGTATTTAATTACTTTCCTTTGTAAGTCTTGATCTCTCACTATATAAAGAGATCATAGACATAGGTTTAAGGATCCAGAAAAGTGTATGTATCCTGTGTGGATCAATGAGAGTCTAGACACAGAAAAACGTGTGTAGACATATAGTTTGATAGTTAATAGATAGTTATAGACGTCTATGTATTAGCCTCACGAAATCTTTGATCCCTGTTATTGTTGAGTAACCGTTCTATGATTTGATCACATAGAATTGTTCACACAACTCTAGATCTACTGCCTTAGGTTATAAGGTTATTACTACCTTGGTAATCACAAGATAATAATGTGAGAAACTTTGTTGAAGTGTTTCACCAAAGGTTATGCGGAATCTAACCTTTAGTGTTTAAGAAGAATAACAATGGTAATGGAATGGAACAGTGAATAACCAACAAGCCTTAATATTATTGATTGAATAATACGAGTACTCAAAAGTACTAGGGTTTACAAAACCTTAAAGCTATGAGAAAGTATATGGAAGATCTATGTAAGTGATGTGTATATATGATGAATGACGTTTTCTACTCTAACCTAAGGACTCCTTTTATAGCACAAGGAACCTTGTACAAGATAAGACCTAACTAGATCTCCTAAATCATAGGGATAATCACAGTACATTCTATATATATAACAATAACGCGTATTTGACTATGTGTAGATCTTATCTTCATGCTGCAGTTGATAACTATCAACCAGTGGAAACATTGCAGTGGAAATATACTAACAGTAGGAAGTTCTTCTAACAGTGGGAACCATTCAACTAGGATAGTTCATAACTTGAGAATGATTAGTTCTCATCTAGGATCATGATAACACAGATTAAATATTTGCACAACGGAATTAATAAAGAACAAATCAATGTTATCACAAGGTTTTCTTTTATTCAACACAGCCCCAATTCTATGTGATCAAATCATAGAACGGTTAACCCAACAATAATAGGAATTAAATGATTCTTGAGGCTACACCACCATACTAGCATCTATCTTTTGTGGACGTGTAAACCCACGACACACAACACATTTTTTAACACCTTTGGTGCACAAACCACACTTTTGGCACAACTCACATAACTTTTTAGGACCTTTAAAGTATAAGGGTTAGGCGGGTGGAGGGATGGGGCGGATATAGGCAAGAGGAGTGGGGGCAAGATAGGGGAATGGAGGGGAGGAAGGAGGTGGAGCGGATGGGAATTAGAGGGAGAGGGGGTGGGGTGAATGCGGGGGAGTTTTTCATTTTCTTATTCTTCTTCAAATTCGGTAACTGTTGAATTTCGGTATTATTAGGGTTTCACCAAATCCTAATTTGATAAGCAGATAATATGATCATCAGGTACATGACCTTAAAGAATTCAAGCAAGAAGAGTTTAGAAGGATGTTTGGTCTTCGATGGTGATTGATTTTTATTAAAGTGGTTATCATGTCTATGCTGATTGAAAGATACTATTGCTACATACATGGTTACTACTGCTTAACAAAAGTTAATACTGCTAGTTAGTAGTTAATACTGCTAGTGTATTGTTACTACTGCTCAACCATTAGTGTTGCTCTTCATTGTTACTATTGCTTGGTATCGATTACTACTGTTAGTCATTTTTCATCCTAATGCGGAATTAGTGTTGCTCGTCATGGATGGTACTACATGGTATTCGTTACTACTGTTGGTTAGTTATTCGTACAGTTCTTATGGTTGATTCTAATACTTTTGGTCAAGAGATGGTTAACATATTGGTTTTAGGGGAAGCATATGATAAAGTGTTTAACCATTTGGATATGTTACATGCACCACTTAAGGGGAAGGTTTTCATTTACTACTACTAAGTCATATATACTACTTCTAGATGTAAGATTCTACCTCTTAAATTCATTAATCTATTATCGTCATGGGGAGATAATTGAGACACTGGAAAGCTTGGATAAAGTGGTAATATATGAGTTTAGAGGTTTAAAGAACAAAGTTGCATATGATCACAATCCCCTAATGGATAATGACAAAAAGGAGAAGATGTTACAGAGATGATATGATTTGCAACTTATTAAGTGTGGTGGCATTTAATTAGATGGTCAAAGCATTTAATTAGTTTCCTTTGTAAGTCTTGATCTATCACTATATAAAGAGATCATAGACATAGATTTAAGAATCCAGAAAAGTGTGTGTATCCTGTGTGGTTCAATGAGAGTCTAGACACAGAAAAACGTGTGTAGACATATAGTTAGATAGTTAATAGATAGTTATAGATGTCTATGTATTAGCCTCAAGAATCATTTGATTCCTGTTATTTTTGAGTAACCGTTCTATGATTTGATCACATAGAATTGGGGCTGTGTTGAATAAAAGAAAACCTTGTGATAACATTGATTTGTTTTTTATTAATTCCGTTGTGCAAATATTTAATCTGTGTTATCATGATCCTAGATGAGAACTAATCATTCTCGAGTTATAAATGATCTAAGAAGTTTTAACAAACTCCTCAATTGGTATCAGAGCATCATGGCTCGTGATATCTGGGATTACAAGGTTTTAGAAAGAAAAAGTGTTTCGGGTTTTTTTGTTTTTCGATAAAAGTCAAATTTGGCGGTATTAGGGTTTTCAAACCCTAATTCAGTAATAGCAGGAAACTTGAAGCTACTGTGATTTCAAAGGGTTTGACATCAAGACGAAACAAAGAAGTAGCAGCTAGACGACACTCATTGGTCACATCAGGTTTAGTTTATTATTTGATACAGCAGGATCATATATGGTATGTTTTTATTGGCTAAATTATGACTATGGTTTATACACTTAATGCTGCCAATTCAAAACTTTATGCTGCTGTGAGATATGGTTGCAATTTTATAGGTTGGTTCATGATTGGTTGCAACAAGTAATAAGCCCAAATATTAATGCTGCTAATGGTATATACTTAGTATTGTCGGTTTTAATTAATGCTGCTTGTATATCATTAATGCTGCTAAGTATATCCATTACTACTGTTCGTGATACTGCTAGCGAAAAAAGTAGTATTTAAGTTAATACTGCTAGAGATTCAAGGATAGTTTATGTTGCTAGCTTTGTCCGATGTTGGATTACATACACGTTTGGATCTCGGACAGAACTGTTTTTTTAACAATAGTTTATTCTTATTGGTTATATGGCTATTATTTTTGGGATTTATTGAAGATGTGATTACGGAGACAATTGATTATCACTTATTTGATGTTGTAGTTGAGTTTCACGAGTGCGTGTTCTTATCATATCTTAAAGTGGGTGTTACACTTTAAAGATAACTTGTTCGTGCTTAATTGATGTTGACAATGACTTGAAGAATCTAGTGCAATGTGTGATTTCTAAACTTATGGGGCTGGATACGCACATTTGCTATCACTTAAATGAGTTACGTTGTAGTGCTTAGTGTCTCATTGAATAGGATATATGAGGATTCGATCAAGGGATTGCGGTCTACTTATACAGGTGTGATGTATGAGTTTGGAGTCACGTGGATAGTACAAGACATAATACATAAGTTTGGGATATTCTACTTCTTCATCAAGTTCGTTATACTTAGTTTTCTTCATCAGTAATCATTACATAGAGCCTACAAAATTTGATGATTCAAGAGATGGTTAACATATTTTTCAAGGGATATTGTTAACATGTTTAACCATCTACATGCACCATTTAAGAGGAAGTGTTTCGTTACTACTGCTGATCATTATTACTACTGCTAGTTTATATTTCTACTGCTCAGATTCATTTTTTTAATTGTGCGTAATGGTGGGTAATTTGAGTCATTGGAAGGATGGATTGGTAGTTGTGGTATATGATTTGTAGCTGTTATGATCCAAGTTGCATATCACTAGAAGACCCCTATTCGATTATTACAAAAAGGGGAAGAAAATTACAGGTTTATTGATTTGCAGCTTATTATGTGTGGTGGCATGTTCAAAGAGATCATAAGTCAAGGAGAAGCATTGAAGATTGTTTCATTCATGGAGATAGTTTTGTAATATCAAATAGGGGAAGATTGTTGGGTTTATTGATTTGATGATTACAAAACTACATGTGCTTAAATGAAGAAGAATGACACAACAAGGGCTTAATATGATCACTTTGGTATTCTACATATGGAAGAATTAAATGTTGGAAGATTTGCTAAAGATAAGCATTGAAAAGTCAAATGTTTAGTTTCCATATAATTAAATGTTTAGTTTCCTTGTATAATTAAATGTCTTTTATGAGCATTTAATTAGTCTTTTATGAGAATTTAATTAGATGGTCAAAGCATTTAATTAGTTTCCTTTGTAAGTCTTGATCTATCACTATATAAAGAGATCATAGACATAGGTTTAAGGATCCAGAAAAGTGTGTGTATCCTGTGTGGTTCAATGAGAGTCTAGACACAGAAAAACGTGTGTAGACATATAGTTAGATAGTTATAGACGTCTATGTATTAGCCTCAAGAATCATTTGATTCCTGTTATTGTTGAGGAACCGTTCTATGATTTGATCACATAGAAACCTTGTGATAACATTGATTTGTTCTTTATTAATTCCGCTGTGCAAATATTTAATCTCTGTTATCATGATCCTAGATGAGAACTAATCATTCTCGAGTTATAAACGATCTAAGGAGTTTTAACAAACTCCACAATAATAAATACAAGAGTAATAATTTAGCCAAGGTAACCGAGTTAACATCATAATAAATACAAGAGTAATAAATACAAACGTCATAATGGCTAACCGAGTTAACGAATGATACCAAAAACTGAACGATTACTAAAGT
Source organism: Tanacetum coccineum (assembly GCA_026074375.1). NCBI lineage: Eukaryota > Viridiplantae > Streptophyta > Magnoliopsida > Asterales > Asteraceae > Tanacetum > Tanacetum coccineum. The sequence continues at coordinate 20,851 of BQNB010069754.1, forward strand.
ATATGGAATTACACGATGTCTCCTATGGAATTGAATACATTGCTCGACCTCTTCTGCTCTTTTTCTCCTCTGAAAATCGACTTTTGTGGTTTAGGTATCGAGAATATGATTTAGCACACTTAAAACTCGTTTTTGAGTTTTCTATTTATAAGGTCTGGAAGTCGGTTGGATACGGCGTATCCATGTATTGGATACGGCGTATTGGGGATTTCTTGGAGTAGGGACCACGTTTGATATCTTCCATAATATTATATTGATTCCATATCTTGAATACGACGTATTGAGTCCTCTAGATACGACGTATTGATCTTCATTCCTTTTGTGATATTTGGTGAGTGCAGGCACGGATACGCTGTATCTTCCTTGATGGATACGGCGTATTGGTCTTCAAAATAGTAATCTTCAAAATATCTTCATTTAAGCTCTAGAATGCGCGCCTTTTGCTAAGTTTCACCAATTACTCTATAATTACTGCAATTCTCAAATATAAATGATTAAGTAACAATTCTTTGCAATAACTATACAAAATGGGTTAATAACATGGGATAAATGATGCTATAAAATAGACGTTATTTGATGTCATCAAATATCCCCCCACTTGAATCCTACTTGTCCTCAAGTAGCCTTTAGAAGTTTATAAAAATGTATCCCTTAAGGATATTTTCCGTTAAAGCACTTATTCGATCTATTACAAGTACACAACCAAACACCTCACGAAATAGGAAGATGAAAACACTCAAATCACTCAACTAATCTATGTGGTAACATGTAACTAATTTGCTCAATTGCTTGGTCGTGACGAGTATTCTATCATAAGCTTGGCAATGATACACATCTACACAACTAAAGCCAAGGAGTAACAAGTTTATAAAGGTAAATATGGGTTTTTGTATGGAAAGGCGTACGGTTTGATCATTCTACAATCTTTCACCAGAAGTACCACTCCAACAAGGCAGCTGAAGCACACATACACACCCAGAACGCCAGGATAGACATGTGTGTTCGATCACATCCCTATTCGAATTTAACCAACGGTTAGGATGAAGAATGATATAGGGTAGAAACCTTCTAACTTTCAACAAAAGTCATAAACCAACAAGGTACAAGACATGCATACACACCTGGAACGCCGGGATAGACATATATGTTCGTATGAATCCTTATTCGCGTAAAACCAGTGGCTAATCATTAGGTAAGAGGGAAGTAAAGTGTTGTTAAATAAAATCAAGAAACAAATAGATCAAGACTTAAGATACAAGTTGCTAGACACTTTTTTTCCCGACCGTTATCATGATTAAGACACAACTATTTACAACATCTTGATCTTAGATCAAAAACAGCACCCTAAGTTGGCGTTCCCATAACGGTCAACTTCCCAATCATCCCAAAACTTTTACATACTCTACAAGGCAAGTGGCGATATCTTCCACTTTGTACAATACTCTACATCGTTGATTTTTAGACGTATCAACGAATAATCAATCCTTCGTATAATTCCTTCGGTAATGCTTTTTGCGAAACGATTATCTTCAAACTTTCTTTCTCTCTTTTTTTGTATTTTTTTCTTATTTTTTTTCCTAACTATTCTTCTAATCTCGTAATAATTCCGGATAATTCCTTCGGTAATTTCTTCGTTCTTTGGTTTCACCAATAATTACGACGGTAGTAAAATCACATGAGCTTTAACTACTAATATACATTTCCATTTGCAATGTGCAAATTTCCAACCGCACCAAAGATAGAAAATGACACAAGACTCGAGAAATACAAACTTTACACTTTAAGCAACTAGCAACTGTAAATTAAACTTTAATCTAGCAGGGTAGGTTAAGGTGTAAGGGTGTAACAAAACAAATAATTGGTGTAAATTCCTAAAGGATTGGCTCTACGGGTTGTTCTAGTGGATCATCACTCTAAAGATGAGAGTGGAAGGGTTTAACGGGAGGTTAACTAACCGGTGTAGTTAGTTAATAAACCACATGTATAGGCAATTTGGTTGTAATCCTAAGATTTACCAATTTAAACAAGTTACTCCAATTAAATCCATAATACTCGTTATTGTGGTCTCGAATAGATATACCAAGCCAAGTTCTAAAGTCTACAACATCACCGGCACACTCATATTTTGTGGAATTTGGGTAAACATTTGGAAACGGAAAGGTTAAATCCTCACAATATCTAACAGGGGTTATTGTGTGCGGGTTATGTAACAAGTAATTTCACAAAAAGTATGTTTGAAATTTTTTTAAGTTTGAGCATAATTTAAGCTTTTTATTGTGAAAAATAGGACAAGTGATCATTCTAATTCCCATCCCCCCACTTGAATTATAAAACGTCCTCGTTGTATATATAAAACATTAAATACGGGAATTTAAAAAGAATTAGAATGAGAAACTCCCCTGATATTTGCTTGGTAGATTCTCCATGTTGAGTTTATTAGCAAGATTGTATGTTGAACAGCCGTCTTGAGGTTTCAAGACTCTAACACTTCATGATTTCCAGACTCGTAAATTCTTCACCAATATTCGTCTATATTTCCTTCACGAGGTCCTGCGTAAAATATAGAAAAACAGGTGCATTCCTATCTTGGTACCTATGGTTAATTTAAACTAAACTAAAACAAACTAAATACGGGTCAGTATGTAGATACGGCATATCAAGTTAATGAATACGGCGTATTCGCAGAACTGACAATAATGTTTTTAAAGTGCATCAAAAAATAAAGACTGATAACGTCCAGACAATCAATACACCGTATGGGGTGGAACGGATACGCCATATTAAAGTCTGGGAAGACAGACTCGATAACAAAATTAAATAACATTCCGGGTTGTCTCCCGGGAAGCACTTTTGTTTATAGCGAAGTCTTTAAGTTAGACTTTTCTTCAGCTTCCTTTTTATTCCTTGTTGCGCGTCACCTTCCATCCTTCGTCCTTTTTCCTAAAAATATCTTGGTAGATTATGGACAAATTATCTTTGTTTCTTTCCCAAATATCATATTCATAACTTCTAACAACAATATATTCTTCGTTGGGTCCAAGTGAGTATTGAATAGCTTCAAACTTTTTTGCTTTGCACCTTCTTTTGTTTGGTTGCTCTTCAGTAGTACTGGATGTATTGCTATATTTGTACTTTGTCTGACTTTGTTCTTCTTCCTTTTCGGTGTTGCTCTTTTCATGTGTTTTTAGATTAGGTATGAAGAATAAGTCAGAAGTAGTATTGTTACTACTTAAGATGCTATTATCTATTCGTCTCTTATTTTAATTCCCATTCATCCAAGCATAGAATAATACCATTTTAGTTCTTCCATCAATTTTCATATGCTTATCAAATGATGAATTTACTCGTGATAAAAATTCAAGCGGATCAATTCCCCAGTTGTCTCCTTCATTCAACATTTCATCTTCTCTATCGTATGAATCCGGATAAAATTTACAGAAAAATTTCTCAATAAATTCTTCCCATACCGTAATTTTTCCTTCCCCCTCGTCTATCCACCATTGCCTTGCTTTGTCAATGAGTGAGAGAGGAAATATCTTCATTCGTAGTTGATGGGAATCCGTACCAGGAACGCGAATTAAATCAACAATTTTGAGTACCTTAGCGATGTGGTCAATAACGTCTTCATCAATCTATCCGTGGTATGTATTCTTTTGTAATTCCTCCAAAAATTCTTTGCTGAGATTAATTATTGTAGAATACAAGTAATCTTTACTATATGTAAGAACTAGAGAGAGAGAGAGGGTTGGATGAGCACTTAGAGAGAGAAAGTAAACTTGTAATATTATATGTGAAAACTGAATAACCAACCACCTCTCCAAGGCATAGAGAGGTGTATAAATACCTATACATGGTACGTGGGCTTGGGCTAGCATGGGTTTATTAATGGGCCTTAGCAAACTAACTATGTAAGTTTCCAAAAATTACTTAACGAGCTAACGACTGTTATCTATGGAAGCGACCGACACTTTCGTGTTCCTAACAATCTCCCCCTAAGGGAGGTCACTCCATTTTACAAAAACTTAAACCTAGCATGCTATGCTTTAACTTTAGTCTTGAGCTCGTAGTCTTTAACTTGTGAATTGATGTTGTGATCATAGACTTTTAGGCTTGAGCTTGTTCTTATAGCTTGACTTGTAAGTGAATATGTGATCTTGAGCATCTTGAGATCATCAACCAAGCATAATCTCTTTACTTCATCTTGTATGCTTTGCCATCTTGTGAACTTGTGACTTCTGGACTGACATGCTCATACCTTTCTTGATTTGTTGACTTGAAAAGCATTAATGTTGCATCTTTCTTAAAATTCTTTAACTTTAACACTTCGTCACTTCAAGAAAGACGTTCGGTATCAGAGTAGCAGAAGTCTTGTAACATGTAATTGAGCTTTCATGATGTCTTTATATTTGTCGGTCGGGTATGAGCATGTGGCAATGAATCGTGACTCATCGGAAATCAGCTGCACCAATCATCAGGAGTACATGCAGGTTTAGGTTAGTGATAATCAACAGATATAGACGAGAGTGAATTTGTCACTTCGTCGAATACGGTTGCAATAACCATAGTTCCCCGTTGATCATTATAAATACTGCCTGTGATTAGGTAGAATTCCGAAGAATCTCCTTGACAGGGTTTCGCAGCTGTACTAGCCATTCTCATTATCGGAGCGTCTCAAAGCAGACAACACGGTATGAGTAAACCAGCAAGAGGAGGTCTCATCGATTGAATAGAAAAATCAATTTGAAAATCAATCGACGTGTCACTTGCTAAAGTGATTTTGTGACATATCGAGAGTGTTAAACATTTCAAAATTCATCATCAATCGTCGGTTCACAACCTGGAACAAGTTTAATTCTTATAGAATCGCACCATTGTTTCTTTCCAGTTGTCACAAGTTTGATTCGTATAGATTCGCACAAGTTACCTACCATGAGCTTGTTTGATGTTGGCTCAAGCAGGATTTCCATCTTCACTGTAAATTATATCACTCGGATGTTCTGGCAAAATCACAAGGATAATGCGTAGGACTCTTAATGTGCCTCTTGTTATTCACATTGTGTGACTAAGCAAGCATAATTTGACAAGTGTCCGAATGAGATTTATGGATGATCTCTTTTTGGCTCTAGACTTGATAGTGCATTTTGTTTTTAGTGATTGGAGGCTAGAGCAGACTGCCACCTTTTCAATATCAACTAACTCTGAGTGAGAAAGTCGATAGAAATACGTGTAATCTCCGTGAGAAATGAAAAAAGAGTCTATTGAGAGACCTTGAGTGGCTAGGGAGGATTGTGCATAGCGTCACTGGGTCCATGACTGTCTTCAATGTTAGAAAACAACTTAGTGTTTCCGACAGATTATGTATTGACCCGGTTTCTGCCTAAGTGTATAGAGGGCTTCTTTCTTTTCACCCTTTATCCTTACATTTTTTTTCATTCTTCAATCCCTTTAATGCTTACCGAGACTTCATAACTAACACCTTATTAGGTTTGTTCTAGTGTTAACTCCATCTCAGTCGGCATTATTCCCGATTCTCATTTTTTTCTCCTTTTGTATCATACCTAAGGACTTCTACACTAACTAGTGGATATCTCTGTATAGATCTCTCCGGTTCTGGCTGGATCATGGGATTTGAATACCTATGCCTAACCATCTTATAACTCCATAAATTTAAGTACATGGTTGGTCTTTTAGGTATTCCATCACAATCGAAGCCAAAATCATTGAAAAGTTTAATCAAAGTGTTTGATATAAATATCAAAAGATTTAAACTTTGAGAGTTTTTCATCATCACTAAAAGCTCCCCCTTAACATGTGCATCGTAATCGTAGTACATGCTAAGTGTGGAGTGTCTTGAGCCCATTTTATACAATCACATTTCGATACAAATTAGATGCAGTTTAATCACATTTTCTCCCCTTATCCAAAATGTTAATCCCTTGATATTTTGGATATTTTTGATACAAATTAGATGTAGTTTAATCACCATAAGTGTCAAGAATGAGCTTGTCACTTTCGTAAGCATCAACCAATGCTTTGTAAAGATTCTTTTGTTCATCAGATATGTTGATTGACTTATTGCTCTCCATCTTTTCTATGAGAATCTTCTTCAGCTCTAATTCAGATAGGTTGGCAGCTATAGCAAAAGATGTCTTGGATTCAGTGGATGAACGAGTCATAACCTCAGCTTCGAGTTGTTCGTTTACTGTCTTCTCAATTTTTGGCAAAATCTTGGAGACTTGAGCTTTAACTTGTTCCTTGACTTGATCCTTGATTATTTTCTTAATGTTATCATCAAGTTTATTGAGGAAGTCTACATTTTCAGCTTAGGCTTCATCTCTGAGTCTTTCGGATTGTAACTGAACAACAATTTTGATGGATTCATACATCTTGTTGGCAAGGTACGCATCAACAATGCCGGGAGTAGAAGAGTCTGCTTCAGCAAATTGGTTTGTTTGTTTGAACTCAGAGAAGTCGGTTTCCAAAGTTTTAAGTCGATGGTCAAACCCGAATAAGGAGCCAAAGTTGGGAAGATCTTGCAGGGATGAGCTTGGAACAGTTGTTGGTGTGGGAACTAGTGTTTGTTGCATATGTGTGATGAGAGGAGTGGGTGGTGGAGGAAGAGTTATTGCAGACACAAAAGGTGGCTCAACAATAGTGGTGACCAGAACATCTACAAGTGAAGTTGTCTGAGTGTTAAGAGTAAATATTGAGTCAATACCTGTATCTGGTCTAGGGTTGAGCATGTTATAGACGAAGCCAGATGACACAGAAAAACTCTGTTGTTGTCCTTCAGGAATGACTGAAGTAATGATCACATGAGTGTCTTCTATTACTTGAGTAGTTTGAACATTAGTCAGTTGAGCATCTGTCATTTCAACATCTCTTCCTTCTAGATTGACGTTCAGATCCTTGTATAATTCATTCCCTTTACTCTCTTTACTGTTTGCTTCTTCATCTATCTCTTCACCCTTAATATTCACACCTTGAACTTCTTCATTATCATCTTCATCATCAGTAGATTCAACATGTGAAGGTGTTTGAATTCTAGGATCAAAGCTTTCTTCTTTTATTTTTTCTTCATCATGAGTTGAGAACTTAGGATAAACAAAGTCATCACCATTGTTGTCTGAAGCCGTTTGCTTAATATCATCATCTTGATTTTCATCATCTTTATCTCGAGCATCATCATTAGCCTCATCATCCTGATAATCATGTTCTTGATCATCATCATCTTGATTATCATCATCCTGATTATCAGCATCGTCATCATTTTCATCATCATTGTCAGTATCATCGTCTTTACTCACATTCACTTCATCATCATTGTCTTCTTCATTTGACTTCCAAGATATTTGCTAATCATCAGAGTCATAAGTTGGTAAATTGGGAACCCCTGGTAAACTACCAGTTCCTTCATCTGCACCTGAACCGCTGGCATGAGAGATGTGAGTTTGTGTCTTGCTTCTTTCAATGACCAGGTTTAGTTGTTCAGCTTCTGTTAGAGCAACTTCAGATAACACTATGAGACCTTTATCCATAGACGTCTTTGCAGGTTGCTTCTTCTTGGCAGGTTTAGCTATTTTTGCTGAAGTCTTGAGTCTTTTGCCTTTTGGAGGAGTCATTATCTTGTCAGATCCAACTTGCTTCTTCTTGACACTTGATTTTGTTTTTGGAGGTTCAGCTCCTGAAGCAATGACATAGTTCTCTTTGTAGGATTCAGAGTTTTTGATGTCTTCATTCGTCAATTCATTTGGTAAAATGGCACCATAAAGTTGTGTGTCTTCATGCCTGGAGACAACCTTTATTTTGGTAAACATGTAGTCATCCCTGGCATAGTGCTAATTTACACTGTTCTGTCTTGGAATTAATTGATCTTTAGTCATGAAGAAGTTAACGATGACCTTGGTGAAGCGAGGGTAGTACATCTCATTACTTTTTTGACATTCTTGTTCTCTACTTGATAAACGAAATCTTCCCACAGAAGGTAGGCATAGTCTACGTTCTTCTTATGGTACATGCCCTAGAGGATTTGAGCTTGAGATAGACAAAGACTGTCATACCCGGTACTTTTTCCACTCAGACATTTGTTGATAACTACAGCAAATGATCTCCAAGGTTGATGCAACTTGTTGACATTGACATCGGTGATCATTTTAATCTCACCACTGTGACCAAGATCTCTTAGAAATGTAAGAATTTCCTCTTCAAAGGGTAGTTCCTCGAATTGCTGATTAGGGAGTTTAAGACATATTTGAAGCATTTCTCTGAAGTACTCAAGATATACAATATGTTTCTTATTGTTCATCTTGAAACGAATTGAGTGATGATGAACTGTAGCAGTGGCCCAAAACTCTTGCATGTATATTTCTAGAACATCAGCTGAGATTTGGAATGCCTTGTAGAAGGGAGTGATTTTCAACACATCATAGACCACTTGTAAAGTTGCTTCTTTAGACTTGAGATCTGAACTTGGTCGAAAATTACTTTTGCTAATCTTGAGTCTGTTGGCAGGAGTAACTAGAGCGTCATCCAGTGCAATATGTTCAGCTCTGGTGATGTCCATGGTTCTGCTTAAGAAAGAATCAATACAGTTTATATATAACCAAGTTTATATATTACTATATAGACCTTTTATCTTCACGTTTTATGTTTCATCATGTTGTGAAAATTAAGACATGTAAGACTTTTAGCACTTGTAAAGATATATTCCACTAGATGGCAACTTAGGTAGACTTATGAGCTTAAGGAATTAAGGCAACCATTTTAACAATTTAGGAATCATAGTCTTTCGTCTAACTAGTAAATTTAGATAACCTAAGATGTATATTGGTTTTACCTTGATTTTACCTTGTGTTTAAGCCTATTTTACCTTAATTAGATAGCCTAATTAACCAATTTTAATTAGCCTGCTAAGTTAAGTTTTAATTTGCCTTCAAAGTTGAATTTTGATCTTAAGTGTTTTTGGTCTAAATCCATTAGATCGGTTCCTTAAAGACTACACTAGATCGGTTCTTGAATGAGAGCTAGATCGGGTCATAAAAATCCACTAGATCGATCCATAAAGGACATGATTAGTTTGGTTCCCAAAGAGCTTGACTAGATCGGGTCTCAAAGAATTAGACTACTTTAGTTCTCAAAGAACATGTCTAGATCGGGTCTCAAAGAACATGACTGGTTCGGGTCTCAAGGAACATGACTGGTTCGGGTCTCAAAGAACATGTCTAGATCGAGTCTCAAAGACTTTTGTCTAGATCGGGTCCTAAAGGAATAGACTAGATCGGTGCTTGAAAGAAAACGACTAGATTGGGTCCTAAAGGAAGCGACTAGATCGGTTCCTTAAGTAACATCAACTCGTTCGGTTCCCAAAGCATTCATTTAGATCGGTTTCTAAAGATACAACTCGTTTGGTTCCTTAAGAAGGTGAACTAGATCGGTTCCCAAAGATTGTGAACTAGATCGGTTCACAAAGATAATGGCTAGATCGGTTCCCACAAGAAAAAAAGACTAGTTCGGTTTATCATATAACTTCACAAACATGAATTTTTAGGCATTCAAACTTGTAACTTTGACATTCTAAGCATAAGGAAAACATTTAGGTACAATATACCATCTTGAATTCACAGAATCATCAAGAGCATACAACAAACTAGCATTTTTGATCATTAACGCATCTATTTTCAAGAAACTACAAGCAAAGGCATGTTTTTATGGCTTATTATCATTCAATAAAGTGAATACAATCTTCTTTGCATAAAACCCACAACCTTTCTACATTCTAGCTCAGAATCTCAAATTTTCGATCAAAAACATGGCAAGAATACATTCATATAAATTCTAAATAAAAAAATTGCTTTAAACGATGCATCTACACACCAATGGCATCAAAATCCCTCAATCAATTTGGAGATTTGAACACTTTTGAATTTTTGAAACCCTAATTTGAAAATTAGGGTTCTTCGAGTTCAAAAATGATGAATCAAAAAATTCCTTCAAGGTTTGAGATGAATATGACGTGTGGAGTGAGTTTGTAGTTATACCTTAGATTCAAAAATAACAAGAAATGAATATGGAGATGATAGCGATCGTTTCTTGGTGAGGGTGAAAAAATTATGTTAAGTGTGTGTGTAAAAGTGGACGGGTTAGGGTGGGATGGGGTAAATGATAAAAATTTAATTTTGACACATTTGGCCCCTCAAGTTACTTAACCCTTTAAATTCACACATATAAGATTTATTAGGCATTTAAAGTTTAACATATGGCACATTTGGTCCCTAATGTTTTAAAGTACCTAAGAAACTTATATTTGCATAATTACTCCCTAAAGGCAAAAACGCATAACATATAAGGCACACGAAAGATAAGCTCAATTATCTTTCCTTAAATGATATTCCGTTATTTGTTTAAAACCTTTTTCCAATTAAACTGATTATTCTGAAGAAGAATTTTTTGATATTTTCTCCCCCTCAAACAGTGACCCATTTTCTAGTGAAAGAGCTGATCATTTTGTTGAGAAGACTAATGTCATAAGAAAAAAACATTTTCAGATGAATGATTGTTATATCTTAAAAAAAACAACACCCAAAAATAAGATTTCTCTATTTATAAACACATAAGCGTACTGACCGTACACTTTATGGAATATAGAAGCACGGTTTGTTTGCCAAATAAACACAAGCCTTTCATGGTCATAAAGTAGACCATGCACGAGAATAAATTCCCGTTGAGAGGCAAGTTTTCTTTTTGAAATACTTGCCTTTAAGATGATGACTGGGTTACAGTCTGAAATAACTGCAAGCCATTTGAAAACATTTGGAACTTCTGCTCGAACTTCATTTACAGCCTCGTATCATTTTTGAATGACATTTCTAAGACCGTAAATGTTATCGATTTTCAGAACACTATGCCCTTTATTACCTCTTTTTATATTTTTTCTCCATTTTTAAATTTTTCTTTGGTTTTATAGAATATTGTATTTTTTGTATTTTGTTTTTATAGAAAACTTTTAAAAAAGTGAAAATCTTTTTGGTTTTTTATGGTTTTTTTAATATATATACATATGATACAGGATATTTGAATAGTACCAACCACTGATTCATCAACTTATCCCGTCAATTGTTTGAGAGTCTCCAGTGTAAAACTCCGCATTCCTAGCTTGTTGATAAGAAATTCAATTCTTTCTCTTGGAAAGGCTTTTGTGAAGATGTCCGCCAGTTGATACTCTGTATTGACAAAGTAAAGTTCAATCACCCCATTCTCAACATGCTCCTTGATAAAGTGAAATCTGATGTCTATATGCTTCGACCTGGAATGTTAAACATTGTTGCAGCTTAAGGCAATAGCGCTTTTGTTATCACAGTACTTTAGAATTTTATTGAATCCAATGCCATAGTCGTAAGTGTGATCACATCAAAGAATTGAGCACAACAGCCAAGACATCACAACAGCCAAACATCGCAATATATTCAGCTTCCGTACTGGATATCGCAGAGCTTCTACCTTTTTGATGACCATCTAACAAGTCTATCTCCCAAGAACTGCATACTACCAGATGTGCTACGTCGTGTATCTTAACAACCAGCATGATCCGCATCTGCAAATGTTGTTAGAGCAATTGAAGAATCCTTCAGATACCATAGTCCTTGATTGACGGTTCCTCTTAGATATCGAAAGATCCTTTTGACCCATGTAAGTGCTTTTCGATAGGCCGTGCCTGATACTGGGCACACATGCATATAGTAAATTGTAGGTCAGGTCTACTAGCTGTAAGATAAAGGAGGGTGCCAATCATACTACGATAATGTGACGGATCAACTGCTTTCCCTTCTTTATCCTCATCCAATTTGGATTTCTCCACCATGGGAGTATCCATTGGGTCACAAGAGTCAAACCCGTATTTCTTTAAAGATTCAAGGGCATATTTTGACTGGTTAATAAAGATGCCTATGGAATTTTGAGAAATCTATAGTCCTAAGAAAAATGAGATTTTGCCCATCATTGACATCTTAAATTTAGAACACATGATTTTAGCGAATAGGTCACAAAGTTCAGGTGTAGAAGCAGCTAAGATAATATCATCGACATATATTTGTACCAGAAGTAATTCCTTGCCCTCCCTATGGATGAACAGAGTAGGATCCACTGAGCTTTTGGAGAAGTTTTGGGATAGCAGGAATGAAGACAACATATCATACCACGCGCGTGGAGCTTGTTTCAGCCCATAAAGAGCTTTTTTTAGCTTGTACACATGATTGGGGTTATCTTTATCCACAAATCCATCCAGCTGGCTAACATAAACCTCTTCCCGTAGATTACCATTTAGAAACGTAGTTTTCACATCTATTTGGTAGACGACCATGTTCATATGAGCGGCAAATGCTAGAAAAATCCTTATAGCCCCTAATCTTGCAACTGGAGCAAAAGACTCTTCAAAATCAATGCCTTCTTCTTGACGGTAACCATGAGCCACTAACTGAGCTTTGTTCTTTAGAATACCTCCCAGTTCATCTAGCTTCACTTTGTAGATC
>BQNB010069755.1:0-33374 GCA_026074375.1 Tanacetum coccineum
TTATCGCTTTTATTATAACCTAGCCACGGGATGTGTAGTATATATAAAAACACTTGTCAAATCTTGACTATGTATAGTACAAAGGCAAGTTGTTCTTAATATAATACTATGGTAATTGATAGGTGTAGAATACACATATCCATTTATGCCTAAAATAACCCAAATAAACCCAAAACAGACCAAAAATGGCAAAAATATGCTTGCATTTATGTTTTGTGTGTGCAGGTACGGATAACTCAAAAATCACAAGAAAACAGTCAAAAACGGGCAAGTACGGACACGAGAATCAGAAGAGTACAAAGCCGAAGCCAGAAAAGCCAAAACCCTAGCCCATGCCCTTTTATATCAACCACAAGGGCCAATCTTGCAAATTCTGAAAGTTATTTATAACTTGAAAAAGGAAAAAGAAAGAAAGGGGACAAATGTGCAAATTCCTCAAAGTCCAACAGTTTTAACTGTCTAAAAATGGGCGCGAAACCCATTTACTGTTCACGCATCTTCCCCGTGTTTACCCAAGGTCAAAATCAAAGGGGTTTTCCAAATTAATGGGCAAGGAAGTCAATTCAAGAGGTCTACATCACAAATGAAGGGACAAATCAGTCTTTATCAAAGGATTCATTAACCTTCTCTCATAAAGAACCACGTCAACAATGAAAGAAGCACAAGTTTATGTGGGTTTTTGTGCTAAATCACTCACAAAAGAAGCACAAACGTCACATCAATAGAATGACACGCTGGCAATCTTCAGGTGTCCACATTTTGATCAAACGGCCACAAATAAAGCTCAAATGATTGAAGAAATGATTGGCCAGGATTGAAAGATTGGAGAGCAGGGCTAGAGAACCTAGAAGCTTCAGCTTGGCACTATAAATAGGCCTCATTCTCACACACATAAGGAGTCGATTTTTAGTTTTTATTAATTTTTAGCTTAAATTCGTAATTTTCTTAAATGTAATTTCCTTTTTCAAGTATTGTAATCAGCTTCTTTAATTAATGAAATTCAGTTTTTAGTGTTTTAAATCTCATTTTCTAAGCTCTCATTTAAAGTCATAAGCTCTCTTAATAAGCCAAAATTATCTCAATAAGCTCATATTAAGCTCTTTCAGTCTATAAGCTGAAATAGAGCTGTTTGAATTCAGTATTAATCTTATCTAAACCTTAAATCAGTTAAATCTATTATGGATCTTATTGTATTTGAGCTTTTGGAAGGGGATCTTAACTTGGAAGAGATCCCAAGGACTTATACTCTAGCTTATTCATAAGCTAGAGAGCTTGTAGCTGCCTTTATTGGTTCCTTTTGTTTAGCTAAAGGATCAAGTAAGTTTCTCTTTTCATTCTTCTCTAATTTCAGTTTAATTACTTAGTTATTGCTTATATGCTTAATATCTTTGCTTATCAACACTTAAAATTCTCTTTATAGTGTTTTAGTTGTTTGTCCTTCATCTCGTTTTTGCTTAAATTTAGTTTAGAATCTTTATCTTTTTCAAATTTCTATCTTAAAAATCCACAAAATCAAAAATATTAGCTTTTAATATGTTTAGATCTTAGTTTTCATAAATTGTCTTTAAACTTCTAAAAACCAAAATATAGTAAAACAGTTTAGATCTTAGATTAGGCTTAATCAGTTGTTTAATCATGCTGTTAAGTTTGTTTTAAGCTAGTTTTTTCTGGGATTTAGTATTTGCTCAAATTAGAGTTCTCTTTTAAAAGCTTTACTCAAACTGTCATTAGTTTAATGGGGTGTTTGTTTAGTGCACTCTTATTAAATTGCACTAGCAGTAATAAACTTCAGTTAGTACTGTGAGTATTTACACTTCCTGTACTAACCATAAGTTAAGTACGGTTAGTATAAATTTTAGCTTCCATATTGTAGGGAATTAGTTTAGATTATAGTTATAGTTATTAGATTTTAGTTTTAGTTTTACTAGCTTCTATTTCATTACTTATACGTTTTCAAAAGTCAAATTGCAATAGCCGTACTTCAAAGTACTGCGCGAATTTCACACTAGAATAAATATAAACTAGCATACTACCTCAGTTAGTACATGCTGTAAGTTCTCAGATTTAGTTAGTAACTGTAATTTTAGGATTCTAGGTTTATCAATATTTAGTAGGACTTGAGTTTTATATAGTTTATCAGATTTTAAGTCTTAATTTGCAATTTCTAGCTTATTTTCCTAGTTAAATTTAGCTGTCAAAAGTCATAAAAATCCTGAAAATTCCAAAAACAGTAGGAAATTAAGTAGAGTCTAAATTTGTTAATTCAGCTTTTAAGTCTAGATTTTATAGTTTATTTAGATGGATAATAAGTATATTAATAAGTTCTTTAAGTTTCAGAGTCTAGTTTAGCTTATTAAGTTTTCTAGCTTATTTGGAGTTTGTGTTACTTTGCTTACTTCTTGAGTTTGCTTATTTCATGATCGATTTCAGTAGCATTAAAGTAGTTTAAGTTTTAATTTCTTTTCATTTATAGATTAAACACATCACAATCTTTCTAGATCACTTTTCCTTTTTCACATTAAGTTTAATTTGAGTTTTTTATAGCTGTTTTGGTAAAACATAGCCCAAACCCCTAGTTTCTGTAACAGCTTATTAATAAGCTCTTTTTAGAGCTTATCTTTGAGTTTCAGTCCATATTGTTTTTGTTAAAATTGTTCCCCCTAGCTTCCTTTACAACTTTGCTTTTATAAGTTTTTCATAATAAGCACTTTTTAACTTCACCTTATTTTTAAGCTTTAAAAGGACCATTAGTGTAGTCGGGGTTAGGTTTCAGGAACCATTCTTATCATTTTTCCATTTTAGTTGTTTCTTAGTCAATCCTCGCCCGTTAAGTGTTTTTCCCCGTTAGTCCTTTTCCTGTTTGCACAATTAGTCCTTAGTTAAGAATTTAATTAAGATTATTAGTTTTAATTAGTAATTAGGTTTAATTTTTAATTAGTTTAATTAAACTTTTATAAAAAGAAAAAAAATTAGGGTTTTTATTTTTAGAAAATTCCTGCACTTTTTCTTTATTTAGTAAAAATTTAGTTTACATTTTTAGGGTAAAATTTTAGTCCATTTACTTATTAGTTGCGTTTTAACATTTGTTTAATTGTTCGTTTTAAATTTATTTTCATATCTTTTCAAATCAAACATTCTTTGCTCATTAAAACAGGATCCAACAAACTTAAAACGGCACCTGGTTTCAATTTCACTAGTCGTTGGGGAAACGACCCGGGTGATCATACTTGCCCGGTTAAACATACGTATATTATATATATTATATATTATTTTTGTAAGTCTTAACTTTTTACCTTGGTTAAAGGTGAATAGTTGGAATTTACCTAAGTAGTATTCTTATTATATATTTTATAGGTACGTAAAACTACGAATCACCTGGGGTAACAAGTTTCTACGACACACCCATACCTATTCCATCAATCAATTCACTACAGCTAAACAAAAACCATACCCAATAGCACATCCAACAGCTCTACAGAAGACACAAAGGGGCTTCAACCATTCAAAAGGACAACTGCAATTCGGAATAAACAATAAACCACAGATAGAAAACGGCATTCAGCAAAGCAAACCTCAAAAACTACAATAAGGATCCATCATGTCAGAGCCACACATACAATATTTCAGCGCACAAACAAAACGGCTTATTCTCTTGACTAACGTTATTACTAAAAGCTTCATAACCAGGGACATAATTCTCATTTAATAACAAAAAATATACAATAAACCATAAACATAACATTCCATTTCCATTCAATGTTCTTCCAAAAATTACATTATATTATCCATAAATTAAACATCATCATCATTAAACTATAATTAACCCTAATCATAAACCCAACTGACAGCATACCCTACCAAAAGACTAATCAACTCACCAAAACATATAAACAAACAAGCAAAAAAGAAACCCTAACCTGCCCTTAATAACCATCATTGCCGTCAGCCTCCAAAACATCTCCAAAATCATCTCTTTACATGAAATCTCTCTCACCCAGCAACAGTAATCAACATATTGAAATTCAGCCACTTATCATGCTCATCACGCTATCATCCCGGAGTTCCATCACAAGGTCAAACACTTCCTTCATAATCACCAGAAGCTTCCAACTCGCAATTAATGCGTTCATCTTGACAGATAAGATCGTTGGGTCCTAATTCACTCACGCATGCGAGCAATGAACCGACGATGTTCGTAATTTGTTGGACTCAAATGAAAGATTTTTAGATACTTCGGTGGTATCTCTCTCCTCTGATATCAATCTAGGTCATCAGTGGCCTTCTGGCAACAATGTTGTTTCTACCACCACGAGCAGCCATTGCTAAAGAAAATAGTATAGGGAGAAATTAAAGTGGTTTGGGAAAAGATAAGTGGTTTGGGAAAAGATTGAGATGGGGATGTATTTATAGCACAATGAAGTACTGGAGAAACAGGAGTTTCCACCCATCATTGACATACAAGTATCGACGATATTCGAGAAGTGTTAAGGTCAATGTCGGTAGAAGCTCAATATTATTTTTGTAATTTCCCTACTATACTCCAAAAACTACCGGCGCACTCCAAATCAGAACAAACCCCTTAAAACTCACACCTCTCACAAAAATTCAAAACCTCCGCTACTATAATATATTCTAATACAAAATTTAAAAAAATTAAATTTAAATTAAATTTTTTGAAAATTTTAGAAATTAAAAATGTTATAAAAAGCTATAAAATTAAAATTAAAATTTCCATAAATTTAATAAAAAAAAATCAAAAAAAAAACTCAACCCGGTGATTCCAATTTCGTTAAGTAATTTTTTTTTTACCAATTATACGTTTCACACAGACACTATACGCCGCTACAACCCAATGCATATGACCTAGGGGTGTTCAAACTAAACCCTCACGATTGTTGTAATACTTTTATTGTATAACGATTTTTTAGCTCCTAATGTGAACATTTGTAAAAATCTATGTGTGAAAATTGATTAATGATCGTAATCTATAAACGTCAAGTAATATTTTTTGTTAATAAGTTATATATGAATATTTGAATTTAATTATTGTAATGGGATAATTACGTTTTATATAACTTTTAAATTCAATGTCATTTAATTTTACTATAAAGATATTTCATGTACATTGTTTATACGGTTTAAACTCGATTGTACGTCAAAAGGTTACCTCGTGACCCAAAACCGTCGGTTCCGTCACTACGGGTACCGCACGTTCGGTTACCCGTGTAGTACGGTTCGATTTCGGATAGTAAAATTAATTACCTGCCCCGTGACGGATAGCTTAAATCTTAAAAAAACCGAAAACGAATTACCGCCTTCGTGAAACTCCTAATATGACCCATATTGATGACAATATACTCATTAATGATGTGACCATTCGATACTAATGCACTATGACCCATGACCCATGTGATTAGTTTTACTCACGGTTATGCATGGGTTCCAATACACTATAAGCCACTACAACCAATGGCACCATGACCCTTGCCATGTTAATTACCCATTGTCAATCACCAGTCATGTATATGTCGATAACATGACATTATAAGCCACTACAACCCAATGAACATGACCCATGACCCATGTTAATTACCATTGTCGATCACCAGCTTGGATGTCTCGTAACATGATTCCTAAGCAACTACAACCCAATGCGTATGACACATATGATGTCAAATACCCATTAATGAATGTGACCAGTGATAACCTAATGCACATGACCCATGGACTTGTGATAGTAGCCATTATAGTCGGTCATGCTATGGTTCCAATACACTATTAAGCCACTACAACCACAATGCACATGACCCATGACCGTGATAATTACACATGTCGATCCACAGTCATGTATATGTCAGATAACTTCGACACTATATGCCACTACAACCCAATGCACTAACCCCTGACCCATGTTAATTATGACCCATTGTCGATCATCAGTCTTGGGAATTTTGTGGTTTTGTGTCGTAACTTTAACACTCTAAGCAACTACAACCCAATACATATGACCCATATGATGTCAAATGCCCATTAATGAATGTGACCAGTGATATCCTAGGCACATAACTTTGAACCATGTGAATTAGCCCATTAATCAACGGTCATGATGAGTTCATTACACTACTAAGCCACTCACCAATGCACATGGGTTCCATTACACTATAGCCCATCTAAACCGACAAAATAGCTGAAAATAGGCAATCGATTACTATCGTATTATCTGCCTAGAACGAATACAAGCTACAGGGAGGTCGACGTCCCCGATTATCGATTTGCGATTTTTTCATTTCTTTGGCTACTTTTTCTTTAAGTAACAAAACTTTTTTTTCATGTTCTATTTGTTGCTAAAGGTATTTTCGATTAATCACACCTAGAACGTTGTTACACTACAGGGAGGTCGACGCCGGCTATCGAATACGCGAAGTTTGTCAACTTTGCTACTTTTTCTTTAAATTTTTTGTAATCAAGTTAACAAAACGTTTATTCCGACTATTACCGTTGCTAAAGGTTTTTCCCGATTAATGTCCCGCCTTAGAACGATGTACAAAGCTAGTGGTGAGGTCTGACCGCCCGGCTTATCGATCTGCGATTTTTTCAAACTTTGTACTTTTTCTGTAATTTTTTTGTAAACATGTAAAACAAAAACTTTTATTCCGACTATTATCGTTGCTAAAGGTATTTTCCTAATTAATCCCGCCTAGAACGATGTACAAGCTACAGGGAGGTCGACCGCCCGGCTATCGATTCGCTTTTTTAACCTTTGCTACTAGTGCCTGAAATATTTTGTAAAATTTTCCCCCAAATGTTCCGCCGAAAAATTTCCCCAAAATGTTCCCCCTAAAAATTTCATGAATCCCATTCCAAATTAATAACACAAAAAACTCCTCCTGTCACCGCCACAACTCCCTCTCATCTCATCCCTTAAATCCCGTCCACCACCACAGGTCCATCACGTCACTCTTCGTCAGTCACTCTCCGTCATAGACCCCAACTCCCGTCACCAATGGAAGTATGTTTTGTTCATTTTGTATACTTTCATTCTAAAAAAATCATGTTTATGATTCTGTAATTGAAAATGTCTTGGTATGTTGTAAATTGACATTTGTTTTGAGATTCTTTTGTATATTTGTCTATTTCTTGGTTTATATAAAATTAGCTAGTTAATTGGTTAAAATATATAAGTAACCCTATTAATTGCAACTAAAAACTGTTCTTAAGTAAATGACAAGTTACCAGACTCTGTTCTTATATTTTGAGTTTATATTGGTTTTTGTTGGGGCAAAATTGAGGATACTTGCCATTTCTATATTGATTTCATCGTATATTGTATCACATTGTTGAAGTTGTTGGGAAAAACATAATGGGAATCCCTCCATAACGCATCACTGGACCTTAAACTTACGATGGGTGGACTGCAGGGACTACAACCACAAAGCTCCTGCTCCTGGAAGATTGCTGCTCGGATAATGGGACACATTTATAAAATGGACAAGTCTTGGATGGGAACTAATAGGACCAACAAATCTTATGTTGATGGAGTAGCAACGTTTATTGATTATGCAGTACACAACTTGCAGAAGATGGGGAACATCGACCTACGAGTTAATAAACGACATCTTTTAATGCCATGTCGTATGATGTACCAAATGTTTAAACCTATGAGCATTAAAGTGGAGGAAGTGCAGTTCCCATTTATTCAGAGAATGGATCTATCTAAAGGCTATAAACTGGACTAGAATGTGAGAAAGGATATAAGCTTCAATTAAGTTCCCCATTTCTATGAACTATTAATGTACAATAGAGTTTGTTGACGACACGGATTTTGCTTCCAGTTAATTCCACACAGGATCGCCAGAAACAGTAGAAATGGTATGGCACTGGGTCCTTGTTAATGCACAAAAGTTTATTTTTTGTTGAGGATGACTTGTTTTTTTTTTTCCAAGTTTCAAGAAACTATTATTAGACGCAGAGAATCCTCTTTACAAAGGATGTCCTGACTTCACAAAGTTGTCCGCAATAGTTAAACTACTCAACTTGAAGGGTAAGTACGGAGCTTCTGATAAGTTCTTTACTGAATTACTAGGATTGATAAAAAAGATGCTACCTGCTGGTAACAAAATGGTGGAAAAAACTTATCAAGCCAAAAAAGTTATGAAATTGATGGGATCAGGATACAAAAAGATACATGTATGTATCAACCACTGCTTCTTTAAAGGAAGAATGACAAGGATCTTTTTTTTTATGTTGTTTGATTGGCGTGTCGAACTTGTGGGATATCAAGATGGAAGGTGGATAATAAGACACAGAAAGTGGACAAAAACATTCCAGCAAAGGTAATGTGATACTTTCCAATTATACCAAGGCTGCAACGACTATTTAAGATACAAAGTATTTCAGAAGATTTAAGATGGCATGGCGGACACAAAGAATACAGATGGGTGTTACGTCACCGCAGATTCACAGGCATGGCGTACCATAGATGAAATTTTTTCCAAAATTGCTAAAGATCCAAGAAATCTAAGGCTAGGAATATCAGCTGATGGGGTTGATGTCAACACAGGAAATAGGCATCACAGTGTATGGCCAGTTTTAACTGTCATATACAACCTTCCTCTATGGTTGTGTATGAAAAGAAAGTTTATCATGATTTCAGTATTAATATTAGGATACCCGGGAAATGATATCGATGTTTTTTTAGAACCGTTGGTTGATGATCTACTTACCTAATTCGAGACAGGGGTTGATACATATGATGTTTCCATAAAAGATAACTTTAATCTATGTGTCGTTGTGTTATGGATAATAAATGATAACCTGCACTTGTAATTATGTAGATGCCCGTTACAGTGGATTCAAAGGTTGTGTAGTATGTGGAAAGATATACAACTGTGGTTAGGACTTTCTGCCTTTCCAAGCAAAGTTATGTTGGTCTCAAACGTTATCTACCATATAACCATGTTCAGGAAAAGCATAAGATGGCATTTAATGGACAACAGAATTTCTCCCAGCTCTATTTCCATTGGACCAGGAAACAAATATACATCGATGGTAAACATACAACATATTGAAAATAAGTGAGGAAAAGGAAAATGAACAAACAATAAGGCATCAAAATTCCAAGAAGATATGAGAGGCAGAGGTGGGAAGATTCAAAAGCAGAAAAGAAACACAACAGAAGAAGAGGGTAGTTCAAGCCAAGTAAACGGACAAAACGATGCGTATTGGAAGAAATTCAACATTTGGTATCAAAAACTTAGGTATTGGAGGCATAATTCTGTTCCACATTGTATTGATTTTATGCATGTAGAAAAAAATGTTGCTGAGAGTCTAGTCGGAACTTTGCTACATGTTCCGGGAAAGACGAAAGATAGAGTGAATGCTCGATTGGATCTGGCTGAGTTGGGGGTCAAACCAGAGTTGTTTGCTATGCAAGAAGAAGACAAAACAACACTACCTCCAGCAGGTTACACATTGACGAATGCTGAAAAAGACACCTTTTGTGAAACGTTACACAACATCAGGGTACCACAAGGTTATTGTTCAAATTTCTCTAGTTTGGTCAACCTAAAGGATAGGAAGCTCATTGGCCTTAAATCGCATGACTATCACATGCTAATGCAAGAGTTTTTGCCCATTGCAATACGTTCAATCATGCACCCACCCACACGATATGCTATTATCAGGTTTTGCTTTTTCTTTAAATCGATATGTAGCAAAGAAATCATATTGCAAGAACTAGATAAGATGCAAGCAGAACTGGTAGTGACACTGTGCCTACTCGAGAAGTTCTTTCCTCTGTCATTTTTTGATATTATGATACATTTGACTGTGCACCTAACTAGGGAGGTAAAATTATGTGGTCCCATATGCTTTCGGTGGATGTATCCCTTCGAAAGATGTATGAAGGTTATTAAAGGACATGTGCGAAACAGAAATAAACCAGAGGGATGCATTGCTGAGGAGACTATTGCGGAAGAAACAATAGAGTTTTTTAGCGAATATCATAAATCCATGGAAACTATTGGTATCCCACCTGATAAACATGAAACTGATGAAAATGAGGAAGGAAAGCCATTGTCGGCCGACAAATCAAGTGAAGTTTCTGCGGAACTCTTTCAGAAAGCACATTTGTATGTAATACAGAATACAGATGAAATTGTACCGTATATCGAGTAAGTATTGTTGATCCCACTTCAATAGATCGAATTCCTTAAGCTTGTTTAAGGTTTAGTTATATTAGATAAATCTAAGTATCTATAATCTTTTCCATAATCAAATAACTTAATACATATCATATAAGCAGTACTAACTAACAAACAATACTAACTTATTAACTAGCAGTACTAACTAACAAACAGTACTAATATTCACTAGCAGTAGTAACTATGTACTAGCAGTAGTAAACACTTAGCATATTTTCTTGAAGTTCATGAGCAGCACTAAATTCAGCTAAGCAGCATTAACACAAACATGAGCAGGAGTAATCCAAACAGCATTAAGAAGACTTTTAATCTCAACAAGTATTACTAACACATGTCTATTTTGTTACTTAAAATGTTCTATCAAATATAATAATCAAAGACATTGTTTCAGGAGATACAAGCAAGTTTTGAAAACAGAAAACATAGTTAAACGAATAGCATTTCTGGAGAATGAGCATAGTAAATCTTTTGCTAAGTGGTTACGCAAAGAGGTAATTAATCGTATGTTATTTATAATTGTTTGTTTGTTGTTCCTTCAATTTGAAGCTAATATATACTTGTAATGAAATTCAGGTTGAGAGAGAGTTAGCTATCTCTAAAGAAAGTGTATCAGAAACTGTAAGGTGGATATCATATGGACCACGCGCTACCGTAGTGAAATACGATGCATATAACATCAATGGGTATACCTTTCGTACGAAATGTCATGATGGCAAAGTTTACCAGAATAGTGGGGTTAGTGTTGAGGCAATAGATCTGCACATATCTAAAGAAGTTGCAACCACAAGACAAGCATTTTATTATGAGGTTTTACAAGAGATATGGGTACTATATTACCGTTTCAGGCAAATTTCTCTTTTAAAATGTGATCGGGTTAATCATAGAGCTGGTGGTGTGAAACGCGATACTCTTGGGTATACATTGGTTGACCTGAATAATTTAGGTCACAAGGTTGATCCGTTCATATTAGCCTCACAAGCATGACAAGTGTTTTATGTGAAAGAACAGATAGATAAAAAAATTGTCTATTGTATTTAAGACACCTCCCAAGAATTACAAAGATACGTATAACGAAGTCGATAAGGAATTTAGTACTGTCATTCACCAGCGCAATGATAACATATTGCCATGTGTAAATCGACGTGACTTGAGTAATGAATCACGAGATGACTACTATCGAAACGACTGTGGAGGTGTTGTTATACGAAAATCCAAGTGAACCATGTCATGCTCAAGTTGTCACACTCTACCTTTATCATATTTCACCCGTGCTTTTAAAGCATATAGACATTCGATTTTTTGTACTTGTTTATGGATTTATGTTGTACTGTGCAGAACCTTTTTAAGCTTTTGTTTTGCTTCAAATACTCTTGTGAAGGATTTCATTTTATCTATTAATTTTTTACTTTTTTTTATTATTCGTTGCTTTTTTGCTTATTTTTTAGCTTATATGCTAATGTGTGTAGATTATCTATTTTTTTCAAGCTTAACTACTCATGTGTGTTGCTGTGTGTTGTTTATCTGCTCATGTTTCTTAAAATGATAACCTTTTTCGAATCCCCTTATATGCTTAAACACATAGCAGTTTAGGGGTGTTTGGATTAGCAGAGAATGGACACCAAAACAACAAGTGTTCATGTGATTCAGGACACATTTCACACAAGGAACAAGCAACTTGTTTACCAGGGTACCATGTTGCAAGTCTATCTTGAGTAGTTAACCTTTTCAAAATTGTTAGCCATATTATGAAGGAGTGTTTGTGAATGCATTGTGAAAACCAAATAACTTTCCCCCCTTTCAAATTTTCATTACATTGCTTCTAATCATCCCACATCTTATTAATAGACCATCTTACCTTCTATTGATCCTACTTTAATACACCAAAGAGTCCTAGTCGACTTACAATACTTTCCTAAGTATCTATAATCTTTTCCATAAACAAATAACTTCTCTAGTTTGACTTTTTGCAGTCTTTATTCTTCAACTTTGACCTTAACTAATTCTTTTTGGGAATATTACACTTGATGTAAAATATATGAATGATTGAGTTTTAAATGTATTTTTCATTGATATACATTGTTATCATGTTTTAATTTAAAACACAAACAATAATATTTACAGTGAAAGTTGAAGAAAAATGACTACAAAAAGTCATACTGGACACATATAAGCAGTACTAACTTATTAACAGTTGTAACTTCTCAGCAGCATTAACTTCAAGCAATCTTAATCTCTGAGCAGTACTAATATTCACTAGCAGTAGTAACTGTGTACTAGCAGTAGTAACCACTTAGCATATTTTCTTTAAAGTTCATGAGCATCACTAAATCCAGCTGAGCATCATTAACATAAACATGAGCAGCAGTAATTCAAACAACATCAAGAAGACTTTTAATCCCAACACCTTCTTCCCATCTTTAGTCACCCCACTATTACTTTTCTTTTTCATCAACTACATTGTTCTGAGTTTGGGTTAGGGATACTAAGGATATTAGGATAGCTAGCAACCCATTCCTCAGGCCATACCCACATACCATTTTGTATCATATCACTGATTTTGATCTTTCTGTCAACATTAGTCAGAGCTTGAATTGGGAAGACTTCATTAAGTATGCATAGCTCAGACTTTGTTGTTACCTTGCAGAAATCATTGTTGTAAATTTAGATAGTAGCTCAGACAACAACAACTCAGACTTATATAGCACTTCTCAAATTAGCACATCGAGGAGATAGATTAATGGAATCTCCAAACCACCTAAGAGTTTGCTCAAATGGTACCACTATTTGTCAGATGAGTACAAGGACAATGGCAGGTTTTGGGGTTAAAAATCAGGATGTAATGAAAGTGATGTAAAACCTTCTTGGAAAGACATTAAAAAGGCTAAAGCATGTATGTTTGCTAAAGCACAAGCATCTGAGGCATCTTCTAAGGCTAAAGTAGAAGCATGTGGGTCAAAGGTTCAAGTAGAAGCATGTGGGTCAAAGGCTAAGCTACAAGCATCAACTAAAACACTCATTGTCAAAAGCCCTGTACCAATAACAAATTGTATACTTAGGCTTGCAAATGCTAAAACTTGGGATGCTATTAAAGGCAAGACCTTTAGAGTACAGATACCCCCAACAATGACTTTTGTTGAAGTGAAGATAGGGAAGAGGAACCTTAGAAGTATAAAGTGATGTTAATCTACTTTATGATGTTATGTATATTGGTATTTTGGTCCTTATGTAATGGTAGTAGATGTTAATCTACTTTTAAAACAATATGCTTGTAACTGAATTTATGATGTTAGAATGGTTTATGTTTGGTTAATGAAGTCAAGATGTTATCTTCTAAATTGTGTTATCTGCTTATTTGATTGAAAAATGTGTGTTTTGGTTAGGATGTTATCTGCTTATTCTTAATTTTCTTTTGCAGAAATAATTGAGATAAGCTTAGACAGCTCAGAAGACAGGAAAGGGGCATCAAAAGCAACTGTCTTCTATTTTATGCGCAATCATACTCAAGGATTGCTAGTAGGTTATGGATAAACACAATTGAGGAGTATCTATCATGGAACTAATTTCCAAGGCACGGACAATGAAGCATAGACATGAGCCAGAAGACAAGATTAAACACAGATAAGGGGATTGCATTATTGACTCTAACTCTACATGTAAAAGGTAAATATGTACTAAGTTTGCAAGAAAACACAACTAAATATGTATAGCCATGTACCATGACTGGCTACAGCGGGATCTGATGGCTTAGGGCACATATCAATATACAGTGATGACTTAGTGTATTGTGATGAAGAGATATGTGTCGATTTGAAAAATAGGAGTATTACACCCACGAGATATACTAGTAAAACACTAGCACGCCGAGCTCAGAGACAAACGTATCAATGCGCACCCTATATACAAAGGGCATCCCCTCAGACATTACGCCCACCCCCCCAACCCGCGTCCCCCCCCCCTCCTGTCATGTGGAAGCTGATCATGCTCTTGATTTGATCCAAAGTTTTTTGCCGGCTTACGCCTCCTCCTACATCCCAGGTAGTCATAACTGTATTAGATGGTTAGCGTTTGTTTATGTTGTATTAGAAATCAATACTTTATGGGTAACTTATGTAATGGTGAATGTGTACTCTTTAAAATCCTTATGAAATTAATTGTATTGGTCTGTTTTGGTTTGTGATGGTTATTTTCTCGGTTTGTGTGTTATTGCAGCTTGCACATTACATTTGCAACTTCATATGTCATTGCATTTTGCAGGCTTGCATTTGCAACATTGCAATCCAATAGCCACATGAATTCTATGTTTGTGTGGCCTTTTGTAATATGTGACCAAAAGTGTTAATAAGTGTGACCATATGTTGTTTAAAGTGAAGAAATGTGTATTTTGTGTGACTATTGTTCATCCAATGGCCACATGAATTTTATGTTTGTGTGGCCTTTTGTAATATTTAGTCACACAAAGCATGTTTTTTTGGTATTTAGTCACATACAATTAAGCATGAAGTGACCAAAAGTGTTAATAAGTGTGACCATATGTTGTTTAAAGTGAAGAAATGTGTATTTTGTGTGACTATTGATCATCCAATGGTCACATGAATTTTATGTTTGTGTGGCCTTTTGTAATATTTAGTCACACAAAGCATGAAATTTAATGATGACCGATTTCACATTTTGTTCTAAATAATAGCCACATGAATACTTCACGATGTGACTGTTATGAATATATTGGTCACATATAATCACCTTAAATGTGGCCATAAACATAATTTAGTCACACATTTGTGATATGTTGTGGCTATTGTAAAGGCATATAGTCACATGATCGTGCTAGAAGTAAATGTGACTATACACATTAGCTTTTGGCAAGCTAACACAAACTAAACTTTAAACACACATATTAAGTTACGTGACCATATGTACTGGATTTTGGCTACACTTAAATAATGTGTGACAAAACGTTTAGTGTGACCATATATGGCATTTGGTCACAGTGTTCAAGTGTGTGACATATATTTGTCACTATTTATATGTATATCGTGACTAATGATTCAACCTTACTTTTCATTTGTCACGCGTCCCAAATTCATATGTGGCTAAATAATTAGCAAAAGATAGCAGTCACCCTTAAATAATGTGTGACAAAACTTGACTGTATGATTTAGACACATAAAAAATTACTTCATGTGACCATATATGCCAATTTGGTCACATTGTTCAAGTGTGTGACATATATTTGTCACTATTTATATGTATATCGTGACTAATGCTTCAAGCTTACTTGTATTTGTCACGCGTTCCAAATTCATATGTGGCTAAATAATATTACCAGTTACCTTTAGCCACATAATGTTCGAATGTGTGGCAATACAGTTCTAATGGTCACATAATCGAAATTTTCATGTGTGGCTAATTAGTAAATGTTGTCTATTTTGGTACCTTTAGCCACATAAATATGTGAATGTGTGGCCGTTCCATTTTGCCCATGTGTGACCAAATCCACTTTTTGTACTAGTGTCGACCCTTGCTGCAAATGCTCTAGAGGCTGAAAGTCAAAGCCAAAACGACAGTGATGGCGATAATGGAAATGGTGGAAGTAGGAATGTTAGAGATGGGAATGGTGAAAATGGAAATGGTGAAAATGGAAATGGCGGAAATGAAAATCCAAATGAGAATGATAGGGGTGCTAGGCCTATTGCTCGAGAGTGTACCTACCAAGACTTTATGAAATGTCAACCACTCAACTTCAAGGGAACAGAAGGAGTTGTCGGGTTGATAAGGTGGTTTGAGAAGATGGAAACAGTATTCCATATCAGCAATTGTCCATAGAAGTACCAAGTTAAGTATGCTACTTGCACTTTGTTAAATAGTGCTCTAACTTGGTGGAACTCACATAAAAGGACCGTTGGAACTGAGGCTGCATTTACCATGTCATGGAGAGAGCTCATGAAGTTAATGGCTGAAGTGTACTGCCCAAGAAATTAAATTCAAAAGATGGAGTCTGAGTTGTGGAATTTGACGTGAAGAACAATGATTTGGCTGCTTATACTTGGAGATTTCAAGAGTTGACTATGATGTGCACCAAGATGGTCCCCAAAGAGGAGGATCGGGTTGAGAAATTCATTGGAGGTCTCCCCGATAACATCCAAGGGAATGTAATTGCTACTGAACCTACAAGACTCCAAGATGCTGTTCGTATTGCCAACAATTTAATAGATCAAAAGTCGAAGGGTATGCAGTGAGAAATGCTAAAAATAAAAGGAGGTTGGAGGTCAACAAGAGAGACAACCGTAGGCAGCAACAACCATTCAAAAGACAGAATGTGGCAAGAGCCTATACGGCTGTGATGACATCAAATAACGTCTATTTTATAGCATCATTTATCCTATGTTATTAACCCATTTTGTATAGTTATTGCAAAAAATTATTACTTAGTCATTTATATTTGAGAATTGCAGTACTTATGAAGTAATTGGTGAAAGATAGCAAAAGGCACGATTCTGGAGCTTAAATGAAGATATTTTGATGATTACTATTTTGAAGACCAATACGCCATATCCAACAAGGAAGATACGGTGTATCCGTGCCTGCACTCACCAAAGACCACAGAGGAATAAGCTCAATACGCCATCTCCAGAGAGACTCAATACGCCGTATTCAAAGTATGGAATAAATGTAATATTCTGGAAGATATCAAACATGGCCCCTACTCCAAGAAATCCCTAATACAACGTATCCAACACTTGGATACGCCGTATCCAACCGACTTACAGACCTTATAAATAGAAAACTCAAAAACGAGTTTTAAGTGTGCTAAATCATATTCTCGATACCTAAACCATAAAAGTCGATTTTCAGAAGAGAAAAAAAGCAGAAGAGGTCGAGAAACGTATTCAATTCCATAGAAGACATTGTGTAATTCCATATACTTTAGCAATCGTTTAGTTTTTGGTATCATTCGTTAACTCGGTTAGTTTACCATCGGGTATTAGCCATTATTATGAAGAACTAAATGTTTTGGTATTTGTTTATCTTGATTTCTGATTTATCGTTGTATCTTGTGAGTTTATCAATTTATACATGTTTACCGTACTTTTGTATGCCACAATCATTCAATCAACCGAACTAGTGAAGCGGACCAAGTAGATCAGAGTCCCGATAGCTCTCCCATATAGTAATATTATACAGTCTAAGAATCATAGTTACACAATATTGTACCTTCTAAGTTCTGTGTCTAAATACGCCTTTCGGGCTTAACTAGTTAATTGGATAATGCCAATGGTTTATTGATCGTGTTGACTAGCATGTGACCTAGATAATTCAACAAGTAACGTTCTGATTCCATTGTGTGAAAACAAGAAGGGGGCTGATTAATTTACGCTTTTAATTTAAGGTTTATGTTTTTTGTAAAATTTAGATTCGAGCTTTTTTGTGAATTCGACTGTGTGCACAATATGAAACAATATAAATATAAATGAAACTGAGAATAAGTAAAGACACGAAGTATGATAAGACAGATCAAACCACAACACGATGATTTATAATGGTTCGGTAACGAAGAACCTCTTCGTCCTACTCCACTCCCCAAGCACCTAACTCAAGAGTTTTCTTCACTATGTCAACAAACTCCCTTATGGTGGAGAAAACCGTACACAACGTTGCTTATATCGATTTATGACACAAAGCTAAATGTCGAGTTCTAAACATAGGCTAAGAAACCAATCTACTCACAACACATCTTCATATAGTATTCACAACTTCAACAACTACTTCGCGACTTCAAAACTTCATCATCACCGACTTCTTTACACTTCATAACTTCTCACGACTTCAACTACTCTTTACTACATCACATACTTCTGCACACATACAACAATTATCACAACGTATCTAACTAACATTACAAAGATCACCAAGATCTAACTACTACACACAAATACAAGATATACAATTGATTTACAAATATGTGATATGGATGCAACAAGATTGCAATATACACTTGAGGTGTAATACTTCTTCACTTGATGATGGAAGTATTCTTCTCTTCACTTAGAATTACTGGATCACTTAGAACAAAGCTTTATGATTAAAATTATTAAAGGTTTTTAAAGCGGGTTGTGGACTGTTTTGAGCAGAAAGAATAGTGCAAAAGTGGATAAAAAAGTGAGGAAAAAGTCTATATTTATAGAACAAACTGTAGGAGCGTCAGTCTATGGGCGTTCCCCGTTAAATAGGGGGCTGTTTCCCTTAAAATTAAGGGCCGCCGGTATTAAGGGGCGCCCTAGGCTAAGAGGCTCCCCAGTTTTGTCTTCTTGTAGGGAATTTCTGGTACATTTCTAGGCCGTTTTAGGACTGAAAATTTGAATTTCAAATTTTTATATTTTGAATAAAACATTTCTTTGTAATTGTAGAAAATGTTTTGTAATGTTGATACAAAAGTTACAACATTTTATAAAAATAAAGAAGGTTGAAGTAAAAATTTCCTTTTATCATAAAAAGCATTAAGCATTTGTTTATTCATACCTTTACTGTGATTAAATTATCGAATAGAAATTAACTACTAATTACTGTTACGGTAATTACATTGAACATTTTATATTTTTTTTGTGATATTAAAACGTAAGATGTGAAAAATTAATATTTTTTTTAGGCATTATTTCTATCAACAATCTCCCCCTTTTTTGATGATTACAAAATTTAAACTCATTAAATGTAAATAAATTAACACAAGATACTTAGGAGAGTTTTAATGTCATTTCCCCCCTTTTTGTAAAATCAAAAGGATCGACCGAGATGCACGTGAAAATGACGGAACAAATACTCCCTCTTGATGTGTGCTCCCCCTCATTCGAGGACACCAAGGAATCGAGCTATGTTTTCTTGGCTACAAAAACGAGTTAGAATAATGCACATATTTCTAACATGTAGCAAGGAAGAAAAATATGGCATACAACCAACAATGATTGGTATGTGCTTAATTACACATACCTTTTACCTTTAAAAACGAGCTGAAATAACCAAAAACGACTAAAATCCAAAATACGCTTGGTTTGCTAAATGTATTGTGCAGGACACGTACAACCAAGAAAGGAACGACAAAACAAAGCCAAAACGACAAAACCAGCACACAGGAAAAGCATGAAGGACAGAGCCATAGCAAAGCAAAGATCAGAAAATCAAAGTCAAAGTCAACTCAATCAAATAAACAGTCAAAACCCGGAGCCGTAATTGAAGAATACTATTGGTTGCAATCTCAACCCATCTGATGGGCCGGGAAAGCCCAATAGTATATTAATGAAGACTGTGAAGACCAAATGGGCCCTCAATCAATGACAACAGCCCATTTGTGTGCAATTGACAGAGACTATGAAGACTTTGAAGGCCCGATCCTAGCCCAATGAACAAGCAATCTTCAGCATTGTACACGACAAAACCCACCCAACCCTTATGGGCCTTAAAAGCCAATATCAATAAGCCCTAAACCTTATTGGGCCCAGACACACTTAATTGGGCCCAATACAAGCCCAATACATAACCCAAAGCCCAATACTGGCCCAAAACAATTTTTATAAAACCTCAAGGACTTAAATTGTCACTTTTAAAAATGGTTATATAAAAGAAAAGTGTTTTAAAAAAGAGAAGGACTGAATTTGCAAATTTACAAAATGTTTTCTCTTTATAAAAGCAGGGACCAATTCTGCCATTGTTTCTTTCTTTCTTTAATTCTTTGTTTCAATAAACACAAGGGCTGCTTTTGCCAATTTCCGAACTTGTTTATAACTAAAAAAGAAAAGAAACAAAAAAGTGGCAAGTGACTAGAAGTTGGGGGTCTCTTTTTGGGCAAATGAAAGTTTTAAAAACTGTTAGCCAATAACAGCCTCTCTTCTTCCCTCTTTCCCGCCACCACCTAAAAAACTCCACCATCACATGACCAGCTCCAACCCTTTACCCAAACCAATCCTTTACCCGGTTTAAACCTAAACCCACACCCACTAACTTGTTTAAATGCCACGCTGGCAATCCCCCCTTCCCCCAAGGTAAATCAATGGCGGATATGGCATTAAAACAAACACAAAGCTTAATCTAAGGGCTAGGATTTGATGCTGAGCTTTGTACACACACAACAAACACAACAAGAAGAAGAAGGAAGAAAGAGAGCTTCTATAAATTAAAAGAGACCAAGCCAAATAGAAAGAGGACTTTTTTTTATGTTTTTTTAGTTTAATTCCAATTTCAAGTCTTTCTTTTAAATTTAAGTGTATTCAGTTTATTTTTTTAAGCTTATGTTGTAATATTTATGTTGTTAATAAAAAAGGTTAAGAATTTCTTGAAGTTGCCATTGTCGAAATTTCAACCTTCATATTTGTTCTTTAATCATGTTTAATCTTGTCTAAGAGTGTGTCAAGGCTGTTAAAACTTACTTACAATCAATTCTTTCAACCTTAATTTACTTAAAAAAGGGTGAAAACTCGATTTTATAAAATAAGGGGGTGTTTGGTATATGGTCAAAATGGGTCATTCTGAGTTTGTCATGGGTCAAGCACACTCAGCCAACTTTGGCTGAGTGTGTGAGGTTAATCAAGACACTTACATAACCATTTTTAGTTCTGAAATAAGTTTTTAAGTCCTTTTGGTTTTATGTCAAAATTTGAATAAGCCTACTTGACCCTAAGTGCCCAAGCTGCTTAAGCAGCTTAAGCACTTTGTTCTTGTGCTTGTTGTGTTGTTTCTAGCCAACCTACAAGCCTTTGTTCTGTTTCTTTAAGATTCACCAAGTTTATGTATGAATGTACTTTTTTTGAAAACAGCCAATTTTAAGCCCATTGTTCAGCAACTTTAATTAGGCCTTAAGCCCCAAGGTTTTGAAAATAAGCTCATTGGAGACCACTCTAAATCTGTTATGGTGTTGGTTATTTTGTGGCTAAAAGCCCAATTGAGCCTTATTTTTTCATAACCCAAAAAGCCCGCAAGCCACTCCTGTTTTTTCCCCCCTGGTCAGAACCAATATTCAGCACCCTTTAACTTGCTTATTTGCATTAAAGCCACAGTTTCTATTTAGTTTTTAGTATAGCCTCTTAGGCGCCCCTTTAAAGCTCTCCCAGGATTTTGTAGCTAAAACCCCCTCTCGATTACTCGTTTAGCTTCAAGTAGCCTTTTTTCGGTTTTTTGTATTAATTAATCAAGTAGCATATTCTTGTTTCAGCTTATTTTGGCTGTATTTTTGCTGCATTAGTAAAAAAATAGTAAAATGCTTAGTTTAGTTAAATTAATCACTTTTCCAGCTTATTTTGATCTTAAGCTCCAAAAAAAGCACAAGTAAGCTTTTAAGCTTATTACTATCTTGTCAGACAAAAAGCTCACCTTTCTGGCTTATTCAGCCCATTTCAGCTAACCCCCTTTTATATGAAAAATTGTTCCCTAAGCCCCTTTACAACTTTGCTTCTTTAGCTTTATGCTTAAGTAAGCTAGTTGGACCCTATCTTGTAATCGGGTCCGATCCTCAGGGACATTTTGTGTAAATTTTCTTCCTTATGTAGTTAACATAGTTAGTCCCTGTGGTTAGTTAGCCTGTTACCCCGTTTGTCCTTGTGCCCTTTTCACTGTTAGTCCTTGCCAGTTAGGTTAGTTAGTTATTTAATTTAATTTAATTATATTTTAGTTTAAATTTAATAGTTTAATATAAGAATATAAACTGCTACAGTTAACTTTTAGGGGCTGTTATATTTTTAGATTTCTCAACTTTTTCTTTACTTAATTTGATTTTTTCAGATTTTTTTATAGTTATATTTTCTGACTTTTTATATTTAATTAGTTTTAATTAGTTTTTAATCTTAGAAAATTCATAAAAAATACAAAAATTAACAAAAAAATATTTTTCTTTTTAATAAAATTTTATTTAAACAGTTAGTTTATATTAAAAATATAAAAACTTTTGTAGGGTGATTTTTACCCAAATTTCAGTTCCGGACTCGTTTACGAGCCCGACTTTTTCGTTTCTTACCGTTTTTGTCGTGTTTGTTGAACGTCCGTTTTTGAAAATTTTACATTTTCTTTTAAGTTTAGAAATATTTTTAATTTTATTTAAATTTTTAAAATATAAATTTATGACTTTTATTTTTGTAATATTTTAGTTTAGCTTGCGATTAAATTTCCCGTATCTATAATTGCATGTTTTAATTTAGTTTAGTAAGTTTATTAATTAATCTAGTTAATATTTTTAAGCCTAACTCATTCCCCGTAGATTTCTTAGGATTTTCATTGCCATTATTTATCTCCAGTAAGTTTCTAGGATTCTATTCCGATAACTATTTTTTTTGTTCCCATATTATTTATGATTTCCCTTTTCCACATGCTTGTTTCCGTATGAAATAATTTTAGTTTTCTTTAATATTTTAAGTTTTATCTAATTAAAAATCAAAATCATATGTTTTTCTCACATTCAAATCAGCAATTCATTCGTAATCGATTTTCCCATACAGCCACGTTAGGGAGTTACACCCGAAAAGCTCTATACTACTTTCTCGGTAACATTGACTCTGCTGTTTTTTACACTTCTTTATAATATTTTTATATTTTTATATATATTAATATATATATTAGTGTAATATCAACGGGATCAATTTTGGCGGCCGCTGGCCGGGGAGTTCAGTGCAAAATCCCGTTTGTCCTTTTACGTTTGACCATTCTGTCTTTGAACTGTGAATATTTTCTTTAAAAATATATAAAAAAAAAAAAAAAAAAAATTAAAAAAAAAAAAGTACAAAATATTTTTCATTTCTTTTTATATAATTATCCATTTAAAAATCCAAAAAGAAAAAAAAAATTTAGATGTAATTTTTCGTTTAAATTGTCTATTTGTGGCATGCCACTGTGCTGAATCGTTCTCACCCGTAGACGTCGACAACCACAAGTTCCGCCAAACTTCTGTTGAATCAACGAATCTTGAGAAATCCCTGTATTATCCTCCCATAGTTACTATGTCCGATAATCGTACTAAGGCGCAATTGCTGAAGCACCCACCAGGGTTACAGGATGCGATAGTTATTCCAGAAATCACCCGAGAAATAATCTTTGGATCAAGCAATTGTCTTTTCTAAATCTTGTTCAAAACAAGCAATTTTTTGGACACGAATAAAGAAAGAATCCACATGCTCCAATCCGTTAATTTCACAACAAGATCATCTTCTACGATGAAGATCCGAACGTACCAAAATACGTCGGTTAAAAGCCTATGCATTCCCGTTTACACTCGAAGGTGCACCCGGATTTGGCTAGAAAAGACCCCTCTGTCGATTGAAACAAGGGATGATCTTGTTTCGAAATTTATTAACAAATTCTTTCCCGCCCTCATAAAACGACAAATCTCAAGAAATGAAAACACGAGATTTCTCATCATAAAATTTTGATGAACGTTGTTATGAGGGCTTGGGAATGTTTCAATGATCTTTAAGGATGCCCTCATACATGGTTTTTCAGAATTTCGTCACAAGCTCGATACAATCTATAATGCCCCTAAATACAATGTCCAAATTCATTGAACTCAGCTGCCGTGTAAATCTTAGACAAAATGCCATCAGAATGTTTAAAAATTATCGAGAGCAAGTCTAAGGTACGTCAGTCAAGAAACAAAGCTGTTGTAGCTAAAATGAGTACAATCTCTTCCACCCCAGCTATTTCATCTATTTGCTGAACTCAAAAAAAGACATTGTTCGGCAATATTCTCGATAGAAAGGAACCAAAACCCCGAGCTTCCCTTCCGCCCCCGTAGAAAGCGGTTGAAACAAAGTTGTGTAACTTGTGGGGAGGTAATTACTTAATCAAAACTGTCCACCACTAACAGCAACATGTACCAATGACAATATCCAAGAGTATGTGTCCCAGGCCGCTGCGGCCATTTTCAACCAAGCTAATACTGGTTATCGACCACACGATGGTCTCTAAATCAAAATCCCTCCTGTGTTTTCCTCCAGTTCAGATTCCTCAAGCAAAATATCCAATCCAATTTCACAATCGAGGAAAATAACTTCAATCAAAACAGAGGAAACAATTTTTAACCAAATCAGATTTTATCGACCATCCGGTTTCATCAACCGTAGTTAAACAACCAATAGCTCATCAATGACCTGCTCCGCAGACGACACGGTGTGTCTAAAACAGTTTTGAAAGATATTCCAAGCCAATGATGCCCTGTTAGAAACATGCAAAACCGAAGGTCATAAACCTGACCTGCAATCCCAAATGGCAAATTTGACTGACATGCTTTCAAAATTTGTTACTGCTAATACAGCTTCTACTTCCGGTTCTGGAACTCTTCCTGGTAACACTGTTACCAACCCAAAGGAAGATTTAAAAGGTATCACTACCCGAAGTGGTGTTACCATCCAAGGACCGAAAGCCGTTAATCATGACACCGAGGTGACAAAGGACACGATGCCTCCTACTAATAATGGAAGCACCGAAGACGTCCAACCTCCTGTTGTTCAAATTCAGACTCGTAATCCAAATCCTGAGTCCAATGTTACTCCCGTGGTTACTCCAGTTCCTAAAGCATCAATTCCATTTCCATCACGGGGTCCATGATGTCGTCTTCAATGTCAGCAATCAACATTGTGATTCTGACAGCATATGTATTGACCCGGTTTCTGCCTAAGTTGTGTGGAGGGCTTCTTTCTTTTCACCCTTTATCCATACATTTCTTTTTCATTCTTCAACCCCTTCAATGCTTACCAAGACGTCATTACTAACACCTTGTTGTGATTGTTCCAGTGTTAGCTCAATCTTAGTCGGCATTCTTTTCATTCTTCCCTTATACACATTCATCTCCAATCATACCTAAGGACTGCTATTTCTAACTATGGAGTGTCCTTGGGTAGATCCCTCCGGTTCTGGTTGGATCATAGGACAAATACCTAACCTTACCACCTTATGACTTCAGAATCGTCGTGAAATAAGATGTTGTAGGGTATGATCGTAACCATAAAACCTTTTCGAATAGCACTTTGATCCCTTAGATCATATTTTAATTACATTTTCTCCCTATTTTTAATTCTAAGTCACTTTGATTTTTGAATACAGTGTGATTAAAATTTGTTCTTAAAAAAAAAGGCCATGGGGAAAAACGATGTACTCAGCTTAGCATGAATTATTTGGAACTGTGTCAACTTGCTCCCCCTTAATTTTACATATGTTTGACACCAAAAACCAATGATACCAAGTTGTAAAATCAATATAAAATTGAGGTTGAACACTTATCATCTATAAGATCATTCTCATTTAGAATTGTCCATCATTACCTTGTTTGTTTATTAAGAGACTTTTTGGGAATGGTTTGAATACATAAGAATGGTCGTGAGATGATGTATCCAAACTCATTAAACTTTGTTTTTCGAAAAACTCCCCCTTGAAAGATGGAGTGTTGAACACACAATTTTGAAAGATTATGAATCGTCAGTGAGAAATTCTTGAAAAATTGTGTTCAACATTTTGAAAAACATCATGTTAGAAGACTTCTCTTCCAACTCTAAGGGTAAGCGCACTTATGCGTACACTATCCTTTTTCTTGAGCTTAAAACTTTGAATGTCTTGTAAGAACAGCTCAAGACCGAGAAAAGTTGATTTTCTCGTTGTTAGGATAAGTTATCTTTATAGATAAACTTTCCTTTCTTTGAAGTCCGGGTTACGTACTGATATTTGCACATAAAATCATCAAGAGAACTTAGTAAAATGACATATTTGAAAACTTTTGAAAACTCACTTCGAAAACTTCATACACGCCCGAGTCGATATTAATCAACACCTAGGTACGTAAAATGTTTATCGAGTCCAAGAACATGTCGAGAAGAATATTTTTTGAAACATTTTCTGATTTTTTGATTTTGTATTTTCTTTTTGAAATTTTATATTTTTTTATTTTTCTTTTTTCAAAATATGTACATGTTGATGTTTGATGAAGTATCAGCAAGATCATTTGGTGTCAGAACCATCCAGTTCTGCTAGGAGTCAACATCTCATACCAATTCGCCTAACAAGATACTGAAACACCTTTCCTTCAGGAAGGCTTTAGTAAACATGTCACCATTTTGGGTATTTAGTTCAGACAAAGTACTAGTTCAATTATTCCGTGTCAACTGTTCTTATTTGATAAATGAATACCGAGTATGGATGTGCTTTGGTACGGGAGTGCTTACGGGTTTGCATGAGATTGCTATGGCTGACTGAGAATCACAATACAACGGTATTTTTGTTGTAGGTGAAGCAGTAATCTGAAGTAGTGTCGCTCCCCATACTTGAGCACAACTGGCAGGATTACGCCACTTATTCATTCAGCCTCTGCTGATGACATTGCAGTACAGTCCTGCTCTTTGACATCTCAGCTGTACTAACTTATCACCTAGAACTGTAATCCTCCAGCAAATGCTTTTTTTGCGAGTATCAACGCAAAAATACCGCATGATCGACATCTGAAAAAGCTATTAGTTCACAGCCAACCCTTCGGATACCAGAGATCCCATGGGAATGTACCTCTTAAGTATCGAAAATCCTTTTAACCTCTTTGATGTGTTTTTCAGTCCGGTCTACTTTGATATCTTTGCACAATAACATACACTTGCACTATCTCTGGTCGACTAATGTCAGATACATGAGTGACCCGATTTTGCTACATAAGTCATTTGTCGACGGGTTCACCACTCAAGTTCCTGCATCTAATTTGGTTTCGTAGCCATTGTGTACCAATGCTTGTCCTTTTTCCATACCATGGTTTTTGAGAATCTCTAAAGTGTATTTGGCCTATTTGATAAAGATACCTCGAGGGGGATTGGTGGAATCCTGAAGTCCTAAAAAGAATTTTCATGTCCCCCAATAAAAGGACAACATCAAATCTACTGGTGCATTAGTTTTTTTCAAAAACATTTTGAAAATTTAGGGTTTGTGGAACCAAAAATAATATCATCAACGTAAATTTGCACTAGTAGAATGTCCTCCCCATATTTTTCTCAGAATAGAGTTCCGGTCAATGATACTTTAGTAAAACCGTTGGAAATCAGGAATTTTGAGAGTTCCATCATACAGGCTCTCCGGAAGCTTGTTCAATCCATATAGAGCTTTCCTTAGACGGTAAACTTTGTCTGGATGATCAGGATCAAATGAATCCGTCTGGTTGTGCAACATAAACCTCCTCCTTCAATAGACCATTAAGAAATCCTTTTTAACGTCCATCTTGTAAATTGAAAGACTTGTGTGCACATATGACGACAAAATCCTGACAGCCACCAAGCGAGCAACTGGAGCAAATGATTCATCGAAATCCAATACCCCTTCCTGAGCATAAACCCTTTGCTACAAGTCGAGCTTTGTTCGAATTACCGTGTTGGTCTTCATCCTTTTTGTTTTTCATAACCACTTTAGCTTGATTAACGTTCTTGCCAAAAGGTTTTGTCCAACGATTCCAGACTTGTAGTCTGTCGAATTGATGAAGCTCATCCTGCATTGCCTCTATCCATGCTGAATCAGCCATTGCTTCCTTAATGTTTTTCGGTTCAACAATACACACGGTAGTTGCGAACATACAACTTTCAGGATCAAGTTTGCAAGTTTGCGTCTTGTTGCACCTGGCATTGGATGGATTTCCA
Source organism: Tanacetum coccineum (assembly GCA_026074375.1). Lineage (NCBI taxonomy): Eukaryota > Viridiplantae > Streptophyta > Magnoliopsida > Asterales > Asteraceae > Tanacetum > Tanacetum coccineum. The sequence goes on from BQNB010069755.1 coordinate 27,827, forward strand.
CGAACTGAGTAATGGATGATCTTTCCGTCCATCGTTATTCAAATCTTGAGGTTAATTGAAGGTATTGCACATTTGAATACAATATTGCGTGGAGGAGTGACTCCAGCAATTTCTTGTACCCGGTGTACAGAAAGAGTGGTAAATTCTGCTTGATGATCAATGTTTTCCTCAGCATGAGTGTTTGTAGGAGTTGATGGTTCTGAAGTAGGTGAATATTCGTTGAAGGTGTGTGTCTTTGGAACATAATTAACCAGTGGGAGAAAAGAATTGTTGACACGAAAAGCACCATTCAATGAAAAATTCCATCGAATCAAAGGACCAAAAAAGATCCCACTTCCTGTTGTGATGGAACTGTTGTATCTGCTGAAGGATAAAACATTTTTGTAGTTCTGGTGCGGGTCAGGTTGCGTCTAATTCTGACGCTTTGTCGTTGGGAAACGAGCCTTAAGTGACATTAGCAACAGACTCTCAGACATCTCTTCGAATTCCCTCCAAATCTAGATGGATGGATTCAACTAACAGCCTTGTTTTCCTTTGTTGTATACACGTATCCCTTTGAACTGATTGGCGTATCCCACAAATAGCATGAATCCCCCTTTTTTTCTTTCATCTTATCCAAATTTTCACCATCTCTGTTAGTAACATGTACAAACCAAAGATGGAAGGTGTTTGATTGAGGGTTTTCCTGTCATATGATGTGATATGCCGTTATTCTCATGAAGTTTTGGATGAGGATTAATCTGTTTGAGTATAGCATGCCGGATAGCGATTTTGCTTCACCCAAAAGAATAAAGGAAGTTTAGAAGCTGAAAGCATCGTTCGAGTAGCCTCAACGAGAGTGCGGTTTCGTCTTTCGACAACGCCGTTCTGTTTCAGGTGTTCGAGGAGTAGAAGTTTGATGCTCAATTCCTTCTTCCTTTAAAGAAACACTAAGTGTCTGTTAAAGAAACTCAGTGCCTCTGTCATGACGAACAGAAATTACTGGGGCTTGAAGATTTCCGTTGGGATCATCGTGATGAAATTCTTTAAGACTCGGTGTTTCATCCTTGGACACGTAGAAAGAGTGTCCAGGTATATCTTGCAGTAGTCATCGACAATTTACCAAATATATATCTTCCCATTATGCTAGCAACCCTGCATTGGACCACATACGTACCATGTTAAGCAAATTCAACCGACCTTTTGAACTTGAACAGTCTTTGACTTAATAGCTTCGTTTAGCTTTACTCACCTTCACAAGAGGAACATAGAAGATCCTTGCCATACTTCACTTTTGGTAAACCCAATCACAATATCATTCTTTAAGCAAGTTTAAGTAGTCCGAAGTTGAGAATTAGAAAGCCTTTCCGATGCCATAGACCATGCTTGAGTTTGGAGATCTTTAGCCATAAGACCAGATTGGAAGTTGATGAAGATTGTGTCTTGAAGATGAAATTGTATAGAGAATCAAATCCACGATTACCGTTTGTAAGATCCGTTTCCCTGAAGATCCTCTAAACAAAACACTAGATTTCCGATATGCAACCTCCAAGATCCGCTTCACAGAATTGAACCAACTGAGAAAGATTGTGATGAGAACCTTCGACGTAGTAAACCCTTTGATCGTGATATTTCCTTGAATCAAATCTTCCATAACCATGAATTGAGCAAATTGAATTCATTGCCAAAGCGAACGGTACCCAAGTATTTGACACAAAATTGCACCATCAGTGATACATTGCCCGTTCATATGCTGGTGCATTCCAAGTCAACAATGAACATGGATGATTTGAACAATCTGCAAGAGAATTAGAGGACGATGGAACACATGACTAAATTGGATCCTAAAGTATTTGTGAGTTTCAAGACATTAGTTATCCTAGATTAATTCTAACGGCAAAAAAAACTAACATCTTTGAGGCACACTTTCATTCCTAACTTTTAGGTACCACATTGCTTTTGTGTCTTAGGAAAACCCATTTCTTTTGAGTTCCAAGGAACCCATTTCTTTTTGTGTTTTAAGGAACCATGTAGAGCTAGAAGGACATTGTGTGCTACCACCATTTCCAGCCTTAACTTATTTTCTGATATAGAATCCTATAGTAACTCCTAAGAACTTGTGGTAGTGTTTCTGATGCAACTGTTTTCTCTATGGGGTGTTGGCATACAGATTTGTTCGCACTTGACGTATTGGTTTTTCCTAGTACTAATAGCACTACATAGGCTCTTAGTTCTAGCATTTCACGACAACAAGTATTTAGAAACACAAGCATCATGATTTCGAATTAAAAAAACACACATTTTCCACAAGTACACAAACAAGCATTAGCATCGAAGACTGGAATTGAGAACTGTCATAACACGCAGTTACAGACTTTGTTTTTATTAGAAATACTAGAAATCTAGGTGGTCTTCTACTTCAGTTCTTCTTAAGCTTCGCATGACTATGTAGAGCACGACCTTATCTCATTTGATTTGCTCTAGGCTGTGGTCTGCTAACATTAGTGTGTGAGCTACTCCTGCAAATGTAGAAGCGCGAGGATTAGTATTCCTAAAAGTCCTGATTCAACTGTGTGACTCTATCTGTGTGTTACTAAACTACTTGCAAGCGATACATGCCTGTTTTAATCACTGTGTGTTCTTACAGCTTCATTGCTGTTCTGAGGTAAATTCGTAGAGTGGACTGTGTTTTATAAACTCCCATGACTCATTAGTTGTTTTTTAAAACTGACTTTTTCCTTTTAAAATATTTTCTCTCAAGAGAGTTTGAAAAAGGAGCCGTTTTCCGAAAAACAGATGATTTTGGAATTTCTTTGAGCATTTGGTTTGTCGAACAACAATGGGATTAACAAACTTAGTGTCTACAGATTTGTCCCATATCATTTTGCCAACGAAGTTTTTCAACCACATATGCCAAGTTCTTGTCTTGGGCATTGAGCTTTCAAATCTTGTAATTTCAATCATATTTTTTCCAGTTTCTTTTCGAAATACATTGGACCGCCGTTTCTTTGCAAACTTTGTCATTTTGCAGTTTTGTAATGAACATACTTGTAAAGCGATTTCAAGAGAAAATTTAGTGTTTTTTCTAATCTACAAACCTAAAAAAGCTCAGTGTAAATCCTTTACTTACAAAATCAGTTTTGTGCCGAAAGCTTTTGTTCAAGACATCACATTCCATGACTTATGAAGATATAAGCATTGGTAATATCAGTGATCTCATCTAATCAGATGAAGTAGCCAAATAAGAACAACATAACATCTTTAGACACACATTCTTACAAAAGCATATCATACATGTTGGAAAATTCTGCCTTATCAGATTCAAGTTCATCTTCAAGAGATTCAACAAACTTTAAATTTGCATGCATTTCTTGCTTAAGTTCATGTACAAATGCGAAACTATCATTCTGAGTCTTAAGGGCAAGGGGCATCAAACATGTCTTAACTAGGATTTCCATATCTTGCGCAGTTGGGTTACGAAGATAAAGAAGGTCGTTTGAATGTTTTACCCATGCTTGATCTACAATTTCTTTCAGATGATTAATATTATTCGTCATGACATTATATGCTTGTCTTCTTTTGCTTATTGATTTAGACACTGGTAAGAAATCTATGTTTTTGAAAATATTTGGTTTTGTTTTCACAAATGATTTTCTTTACATTTTCTTTCTTATTTCATTTGCCTGTGCGAACTAAATTTCATAAAGACTATTTAACTTTATGTAGTCAAAAGGTTTCACTAAGTCTTTATTCAATTTTGATCGACTCTCGTTATCAAGAGTCAAAGTCTCTTCCTAATCGGGGACGAGTCTGCTTGCAGGATCAGATTGGTCATGTGGGATCGCATACAAACATGGTAATTCATTTTGAGCCTTTTTGAGGTATCTTGGATTGGCAAAGATAGGTCTTCCATTAAATGTAGGGCATTTGGGTGCTAACATATGAATGGTTCGGATTGATTGACTCCGTTTGTAAATAATTTCATTCAAAAACTTTAACTGGTTTTCCATTGAAATCATTTTAGCAATATCTTTTTCTTCCTTAAGCTTTAAATCCGTTATTACCTTTGTTTTCTCCTTGACAAGACCTTCGTAGTGTGACTTGGTTAAGAGACTCTGTTTGACTAACTCATCATGTTTCTCTTTGACAACATAAATTTCATAGGCTTTGATTGATTGTTTAAGCTAACACCTTTTTTATATATATAATATATAATAAAAAATATATAATAAGTATAATCTAAAAATAATCAATGAAACCGAGAAGTAGTATAGAAGGCTTGTACCTCACAACTTAGTTGTTTATTTTGAAGTCCACTAAGCAACTATCCCGCATACTATTAGATTCCCCTAGAGTTCTACTAGTTTTCGCAAGAATAGATTTGCACTCAGTTAATTCTTGAGTCAATGTTGCATTTGCTTTCTTTAATTGCTTTTGAATCATTTTATTTTCATCGACATCAAGTTTTAAATTTGCAATTAAATTAGCAAGTGCAACACGCTCATCATCACATTCTACATCATTTTGGTCATCCTGAATATCATAATCACACATATCCGGTGAGTTAGGAATGACATTACTATCACCCGTTTCCACTGCACATGTGTTACTAATGGATTCAGATTGCTCAAAATGTTATATGTCATTGGTAGACACATTATCGTCAATATCGTATTGTACCTGTTCCAATGGCTCAGAGTCAGTGCCTGAGTCTGCATTAGGAACCTCCTGGATCTTTTCCATGTAACTGTAATGTGCTTCCAATTCTTGTTCATCAATTTCTTCATCCGTGTCTGCTAGCCAGTCAGATTGCTCTGCTTGAAGTTGAACACCTTTCTCAGCTTGTTTACACAGCAACATCTTTTCCTTATGATACGTGGAGTCTTTAACCCGTTTTGGCTTTTTGTATTCGTTAGCATAATGACCAAATTCCTTATAGTTAAAATATTGTATCCCAGACTGTTGCACTACTTGACCAACTACAGTTTCTCTAGCCCCAGCAACATTTACTGCCCTCTGATTCCTAAACTGTCCAGACTGATTGTCATTCTTATACCTTAGAGTAGTATCCACATTCTTGTTTTTGGTGTTTGAGGAAGTTCTGAGGTTGTTGTTGGTAGGTTTGTAGAGTTTCTTGAAGTACTTTGCAATGAGAGCCAAATTTTTTTGCATGTCTTTATCCTTCTGAGCTTGTTCAGGATCACTGTCTTTTTCAGAAGCTGACTCAGATGGTGGTGTGATTGGTTTGGCTATCTCTTTGCCTTTATATCTTGTAGTTGCATGAGATCTGGTTGGAAGTGATGCTTTTGATGTTGGTGCATATGATTTGTGAGGTTTTGATGTTTGGTAATAAGGGTCTTGAAGTGTTTGAGCAGTAGCAACAAGTGCTAATGGGTTAGCATTCTTGGCCATTCTTTTAGCACGGAGTTCATTAACTTCCTTTTGGTATTGTTTCAGAATGTCAAAGAGCTTATGGTATGAAACTTTATCTGGTTCGTGTAGAAACAAATTCAATATACTTATATAGTATTAATTCCGTAAGAATTCTTTGCCTAAATACTTCTCAATC
>BQNB010069756.1:990-33374 GCA_026074375.1 Tanacetum coccineum
GGTATCAAAGCCAAGGTTATAGAGAATGCCGGTTTTTATAAATTAAAATAAAAAGCGCAACTATAACTGGAAAGTGAAGTCTATTTTTAGTAAAACCTCAAACATGGTGAAAGTCAAATAACCCGAGCAGTTCATGGCATTTTCCCTAAATTACGCATAACCTGATCAATTATGCTTAATTCAGGAAGGACCTTGAAATGATGGGGTTAATCTTCAAAAGTTATGTTAGGAGGGAAGGGATGTGTGAGTACTGTGACCACTTGAAAATGTTAGGATGTAAAGTGATGAGAACACGTGCGAGTGTTAAGATTGAGATTATGTTGATTTTAGGATTGCCATGCTGCCTTAGTAGTAGTAGTGTGCGATGCCTCGAGAGTATAAGTTAAGATTGTCGCGGATAGCGAGGATTGATTGATTGATTAATTGATGATTGGCCATGCTTGCCTTAGTGTAGTGCATGTTGCCTTTAAAATTTTATGGATAGTCACAAGTAGCGACATGATTTGGGAATATGCTTTTGTGGATTATATGTTTTATGTGTTGAGCAGTTGTGCTTGTTCGGTATCAAACCTGGTTGGTGATTATTCATTGTTTGTATTCTTCTCAAAATATTTAATATATATAAGGATATATATGTATATATACGGTTCCGAACGTCTACTTTTAAACGATATAATGATTTGTATATGTAAGCATAATGATGCTGATAATTTGGATAATAATATTTTATACTTATACCCTTTTATCGTGTTATTACAGGATGTCTACCCAGTGTTTGTTGACCTAGATTTTCATCCAGGCTTACGGAGCTCAAAGCTCCCGAGTGCCCATACCACTTCCTGAGGATCCTTATGAGGATATTAGGCAAGCTTATTTGGATGGGACGGACACTGAGTCCGGGCCTTTCAAGGACCCTGTTGAGACTGAGACACCTGAGTTATCCCACACTGTAGCACCACCCACATCACCACCTGAGGGTACTTCACCCACTTTGTTTCCCATTCTTCGTAGGACCGCATATATGGCCGTGCGTGCTCCACATGCGATGTCACCAATCCTCTTTGCCAGTATGGCAGAGGTGGCAGCTATGTCCGATTTCACGTTTTGTAAGAGGTTTAGGTCCTCTTACGAGAGTTCGCCATCTTTGTCACAGCCAGACCTTCATTTACGTAAGCGTTATCGGGGTACGTCTGAGTTAGTAGAGGATGATAAGGAGGAGGAGGATGATGATGAAGAGGATGAGGAGATAGAAAAGAGTTTAGATTCTGACAGTGTGAGCGAGGACGCAAAGGACGAGGGTCCTACTACAGAGGATGAGGATCCTGCTGCAGGGGACGAGGGCCTTGCTGCGAGGGACGAGGGCCCCGGTATGGGAATAGAGAGTCGTGGTTCAGATGATGAGAGTCGTGGTTAAGATGATGAGGGCCATAGTGTAGAGAGTGATGGACTTGCTTTAGGGGAGGAGGAGGCTGTACCTGAGGGTCAGCAGGGAGCAATTATGGTTGTGGGGGCAGCTGTGAGCGCGCCTATAGGGCTTAGTTATGGGGCGTTGAGGCGCCGAGAGTTAGCGTTAGAGGAGGATCAGGTATACAGTACGTTTGAGGTAAGACAGGGTTCTGGATCTGCACCAGAGTTTGAGAGACCAGAGAGGGTGTCGGCATCTAGGCATCCCACACTCACCACGTGGACATACCCGAAGGACGATATAGTTTACATTGATGTTCCTGCTTACCAACCACCAGCACCACCTGCTCAGACACCACCCTCACCCGAGTGGTCATCTGGTTTACTTCCTATTTCTCCAACACCTTCTATTGTTCCTTCACCTATTTCATCACCTATGATACTACTGACCGTACCATCGCCTGTAGCTACACCCCCTACGGCTGAGACTGAGGGATTTTTGACTGAGCTAGGAGCTCAAGTTGAGATGCAGGGGGGATTGATTAGTGATCATATAGTACGATTAGAGGAGCTATTGCCTGCTTTGTTTAAGAGGTATGTTAGGGACATAAGAGAGTTATTTACTAGGTCAGGGGCGGTTAAGGATGAGATTTTCTCCCAGAGATATAAATTTAGGAGTTTAGAGCATAAACAGGAGAGGGTTTCAGTGACTTTTGGAGCATTATGGGGACCAGTGTTAGCCCTGGAGTCGTGGGCAGGTCAGACGGATGCATAGAGAGCAACTCTGTGGCATGCCATCAGTGATAGATAAAGAGACAACCAGGAGTTACGATTACAGCTCACAGAGGAGAGACGTGCACAGTTGGAGTTGGCTGAGATTGTTGACAGTATGAGGAGAGGGTAGGAGCCCAGAGGAGATGTGTAGGATATTTGAGGTTTGGATTAGTAGTTTGTGTATATCACTAAACCGGGTAGCGTCGGTTAGTGTTGGTATTATGATTAGAAAAGTTTCTTTTTGTATTGGTAGTCATGACAAATCCTTATTAGTCGATAGGTGATTTGTATTAAAATTGTTTTTATGATAGTGAAGGAAATTTTGTTCAATATTTGTGGATGACAGTGTTTTGTGTTATTTTGTGTTAGCTTAAGAGCACAGTTTCCCGTGTGTGGTTGCATTACGATTGGTCGCTCATGATAGGGCGCATACCCATTTCCTTATTAGGATGGGCATACGATGTAGTTGGTATATTCTGTAAGCTTGAAATATATTCGAGCTGATCGATTTTACCGTTTCATTAGAAGAGCTAATAGGAAGGTGAGAGGCCGTGAATGGTCATGAGGAATATTGGAAAGAGTTGTAGTGATCAAATTGGAAACCTGATCATACTTTTTATTGTGTCGGCTTTTGAGAGGTATCATGACCTATATAGGTGAAGTGAGATTTAAGGCACTCATTGAGTAGGATTGATTTAGAAAAGTTTAAGGCAAATAATGATGAGGTTTAGACAATGAAAAAGTCTTCCTAGAAAGGTAGAGTCGAGAGTGTTTGACAAGTAAGGTTTAGTTGGGGATTTGAGTGAGTGAGTGTTGGTAAAAGAACCATAGGCGTTCTTGAGAAAGTAGAGTGTGAGTCGTATTATGTAGGACATATACCCTGTAGGGTTAGTCCCGTTGGTTGAATAACCAAAAAGTTTGGCAATGTCAATTTTGATAGAATAGTCATCACGTCAAGGACTGGATTGTATCCTGACACCCGACTAAGACAGCGTGACCTAAGTTTAAAGAAATTGTAAAACTAAGGGATAGTAGGAGAGACTATCGTTACTTTGTGAACGGATATGGATTGACCATGAGAAAGTATAGGATTTGGACTGTGGAAAAACTTAGTCTTTAGAGGAATCGTAAGAAACCTTGCTTGAAAATACTAAACCCTAGTGATTTGATGTGATTCTCCGAGGAATGGAATTTCATGTCAGTGTTGTGAATTGATGATTTGAGTTGAATTTCACGGCGAAATTCCTTTAAGGGGGTGAGACTGTGATAACCGGTAATTTGCCCAGGGGTAAGTATTATAAAATATTATAATTTCGTATTTTGAAGTTTTTCGATCTTGTTAGTTTTCCTGATCAAAGCTAAAAAGTTGACTTCTGTTGACTATTTTTGCGTAAAACGATTACGGTTTAACTGGGTTTTGGGAGAGTCATGAGTTCGTAAGTGAATCACTTTTAATTCTTTTTTATGTTTTAGAGTGGTTTTGAGGTCTTCAGTGCTTTCCGGGAAGTTTTCCCGCGTTTAGCAAAAATCGTCACGCAACGCGTACCGGCACGACAGATTATCTGGAAATGGGTATAACTGAATTTGGAAATGAGTTAACGAGCTTTTTTATTTAAAAAATTCATGAATTTAAGTAACGTGAGTTTAGAACGTGAATCGTTGGGTTGATTTTAAAGATTTCCTGAAAATAGTTGTTTTTGCAAAATTCTGTAAAAGACGGTATCAGTCGTGAAGTGAAATTTTGGTCAAATATAAGTTTTCAAATACTATTTTGTGGTTTGAAGTGCTTTTAAAATGGATGAGCGAGGTTCGGTTAAGTTTTAATAAAAATTCATGTTTTCGGTCTTGACACGGCCGGCAATGGCTCAAATGAATTTTTGTAGTAATTTATTTAGAAGTATGTCGTGTAAATAACCTAGTTTTATGGAAAAACAATTTTGAACACAATAAAAATATTATAGCAAGTATTGAGTTTTAAGTGATTTCAACACGAAAAGGAGAACCCGAACCCCTCCTAGGATCCTATTTGGACGCCTAGGTGAAAAAGGGACAAGAGGGCAAATTTTTTGCTAAAGTGTCTTGCATAGTACCCTTATATTCTTCCACCACCTCAACCATTTCATTCATTTCATCATTCCAAAATTTGAAAAGCTAAACATCTTCTCTCTTCTATCGCTTGTATTTTCGGACGCCACAAGACACAAGAAACATTTCATTTTTTCAAGATTTAACAAGAGCACGGGTTAAAGATCGATAGTGGGTCAATATTGGTTAGACATGGGTCATAGAAAAAGGTTTTTGGGTCGCTCCTTCTTGCGTCACAACCGAACCAAACTCGCCAAAACTTGTAAGTTTTCTACATTTGATTTAAGTTGTACTTCTATGCTTATTTTGGTGTCTTAACACTAGTTGTACAAGTTGATCATCAAAAAGGTCGAAACTTGAAAGTGAAAATGTAAAAAAAGGGTGTTGCGTGCGCCGGTTTGAAAGAAAAAGGGAACAAGGATTTAAAGTTTGAATATTTTGGTTGTTGTGGTGAAATAACATTTTGGCAAAGTGCTTATTAGAGCTTGTTGGGTTTTGTTTGGTTTCGATATGAGTTCGGCCCAACCAAGGGGTCCGTTTGGTTTGATCTCGGCCCGACACAAGAAATGGGATCGGCCCACTTGGTCCGGGCTTATTTATAAGCTCATGAAGAGCTTATGGTTTGGCTTATTTTTGAGCTTATGGCTTATTATGTTCTTGATATATATTGAGCTTATAGCTTATGGACGGTAAAAATCAACTAATCTAAACATAGAACTAATATAGCGGAAATAAGGATTTTGTGAGGTACACTGTTATGAGAAAGTTCCTAACTTGGTATGACGGGATAACTTTTGAGTTTTATAGGCGGAATGAGTAGCGTACTGTGTAGCCCCAAAATCTCAGTGTGGGGGAAAACGAGATCGCAAATAATTCTGCGTATCCTTCTCTTGCAGAGTTCCCTATCGGGAAACTTGGCCGGGTGGAAATTGTGGCGTATCATAAAAACACAGCTGCATTAGGTTAAAATCTGGGTTTATGTGAGTGTGAGTAGGGAACGGAGAGATTGAGTTGTGGGAGGTCCGTGTGTGTGGGATGGTTTTTTTGGGGGGGGGGGATAGGATAAAAGGGAGCCAGAGAGGGAAAATTCAAAAAAACCATCCCACCAAACTCCCAAACAAAGGTTAATTTAGTAGAAAACTGTTTAGGGGTTGGGGGAGCAGACTATTGGGGTTGGTTAAGTGGGTAGGAGTGGAGGGTGGTGGTTTGGGCGGCTAATTATGTGTTTGAATTGTTGTTCGTATATTTTTAGTGGAGAGTGGGTTTAGTGGTATATACCACCAATAGAGGGGGGTTTTTTGGTGTTTTTATTTATATTTGGGGGGCGAATGGGGGAGGAGGGGCGGGTTTTTGTTTCGCTTTTTTCAGGGTTATTAGCAGGTGGGGGTTTTGGGGTTCGGTGAGGGGGGGGGGGGTCCGGGTTTGTTATGGGGGGCACAATTCGATCCACACTTGAGGATTGAGGTGTAGAAGGGGGAGCAGGGGGGGGCCCGGGGGGGAGGGAGTGATTATGGTGGACGCAGGCACAAATTAATTGGGCCGGCAAGGTCGCCAGGGGGGGGGGTGAGTCGGAACGTACTAATTCGTTGGTGGATAGGAAATAAGTGACCAAGGGCGAGGAGAGGGTGTTGCTCTGGATCGTGATGAGCGGGGGGGAACGGTGGTGGGGCTTTGGGCGGTGGTGGGTTAGCATCTACTATGATGCGAGCTGTGCTTTTGCGTGGTGGCTTTTATTTTGTTTGAGTAAGTTTTTATTCACGGTTTAGGATTATTTTTTTCGGATCCCCTTACCGGTCTTATTTGGTTTTCGGTTGCTCAAGCTTCCTTATAGCTCATTTACCCCCAAGCTTATTCGGTTTTGGCTTATATTTTTGGCTTCGGGCTTATTTGGTTTTGGTATTTTTTGAGCTTATAGCTCATTTTGGTTCGGCTTATTTGGGCCACGGCTTAATGGGCCACGACTATGTGTGATTTCGGCTTATATTGGTTCGGCTTAATGGGCTTAAGACCCATTGGGTTTTGGTTTATATTTTGAACTTATGTAAAAAAGTATGGACTAAGTTTTTGCTATCAGGCTAAATGCTTAAGACCTTAATGGGCCATAAGGCCCAACAACAAGTAAATGGATTAGTGGACTTATAAATGGACTAATGGATTTGGTTTGGACTAAGAGGGATTTTGTTGGACTTGCCAAATGTAATTGGATTATTTTGCTAAGGTTGGATAAAAAGTGTTGAAAGTATTGATTTTTGTTATTTTGTCGGAAAATGTTGAGTCCGTGAAAAGTGTTTGGGATTAAGGTTTAAAACCTTGGAAAACGTCGTATAGACGTACGGGTCATGCCGAATTTTCGAAAGAAGTTTGTACTTAGAAACTTTACTTAACAGGGTAAATTTTCAAGAGTTTAATAATAAAATATTATTTTATTTCAAATTAACTACAAGACGAAAGATATATTTCCTCAAAGCATTTCTTAAATATTTAATATTTGTAAACGTTTGTGTCGATTTGATTTGAAGGAATAAAAGATTATTCTTATGAAAGATTAAGTGTCGAGGTAAAAACTATTGGACATGGACATATTAAAATAACGAGACGTCGTAATTACCCCGTTAGCCCGATAAAGTGACGAAAGTAATGAAATATTATTATTATATATATATTTATATATTTAAATATATATAAAATAACGTTGCAAAAATATCTATTCGTTTATTTTCGATCTTCGAACTCCCACTTATCTCTCGTCAGATTTTCTTGGACCGTTGGGTCGGTTGTTTCATTAATATTTTTGGCTATGTTTTGAGTTTTTGGTGTCAATGTTGCACTTAGCCCAAGTGTTTTGGAGTCGTGTTGAGTATTTCACCACACAACCATAATATGAGATAACGGTTTTGGTAAAAGATAACGGTTTCGTTATGAGATAACAGTTTTGGTAAAAGATAACGGTTTCATTATGAGATAACGGTTTCGGTAAAAGATGACAGTTTCATTATAAGATAACGGTTTTAAGATAAAAGTAAAGGTTTGGTGATAAGAAAAAGGGGTTTTGTAACGGTATTAAGAATCTTGGTGTGTGTAAAGACGGACACTTGTACAATAAGACAAATTCGTACAAATATTAATACGGTGTCGTAAATGACTAGGTCGTGGCCGGGTACTGCTGTGCGCTTGCGTTGAGATTATTTGTGCTTTGAGATTGAGATTTGTGCTGTTTGCATTTTGCTATTTGAGGTGAGTTCTCGTAGCCCCATTTTTACTGTCTTTTCCGTTGGGGAAAAATAATACTCAAATGTGTTTTGAAATGTTTTGAATTGAACTGTGCAAAATGTGGTTTTGTTTTGGGACAAGATATATGCTTATGACTGCAATGTGAATATTATGTGTTGGATGATTGTTTGGATCTGTGGGGTACGCCTATCCCAGTATTTGTATGATTGTTTGGATCGGATGGGTACGCCTACCCAGTATTTGTGTAGTTATTGGATAATCATTAGCTTTGTTTCCAAGTGATCCAAGCTCAAATTCAAACTCTCGGTGCAAAGAGAATACTTTCATCATTCAAGCTGGCGAAGTTTTTACACCTTTGTGTGTTGTTGCAATCTTATTGCATCCATATCATAACTTGTAAATCATTTGTAAATCTTGTAAAGTTGTGTAGTTGTTAGATCTTGGTGATTGTTGTAAGTATAGTTAGATCTTGGTGATCTTTCCTAGTAGTGTTAGTTAGGTGTGATTCTAGTGGTGGCATGGTGAAATAGTGGTGTAAAGAAAACTAAGGTGTGAAGAAGTTGTGTAGTCGTGAAGTCAAGTTGTGTAGTGAAGTTGTGAAGTTGTGGTAGATTGGTTCTAGCTAAGATTAGAACTCGACATCTAGCTTAGTGTCAGAAATCAAGATAAGCAAAAGTTGTGTAAGGTTTTCTCCGCCATAAGGGAGTTTGTTGACATAGTGAAGAAAACTCTCGAGTTTGGTGCTCGAGGAGTGAAGTAGGGCGAAGAGGTGCTTCGTTACCGAACCACTATAAATCCTCGCGTTGTGGTTTGATTGTTCTTACTCTTATCTCTTGTCTTACCTTATTTGCTCATACTATCCTATTAATTGTTTAGATAAGTATATTGTTTATATTGTGCAAGTGTTGAATTCACATAAAGTCGAATCTAAGTTTTTATTAACAAACATAAACATTAAATTAAAAAGCGGTAAACTATTCAACCCCCTCCTTCTAGTTTTTCACAATTGGTATCAGAGCTACGTCAAACAAGATTTTTAAAATAAATTGTATTTTAAAACTTGAATCGATCTATGGAATCGGAAAAATATTTAGAAGGGCAATCTATGCAAAGACCACCACTATTTGAAAGTGATGGATTTATTTATTGGAAAAATAGATTCGAAACTTATGTGAAGTCAAAAGATCTAGATCTTTGGCATGTTAGTACCGATGGTGATTTTCCCTCTCTATTCAATAATAATCTCAAACGAAAAAGGATGAAGTTGTACCTTTTTCATTAAACAAAACGATGATCATAAAATAAACTTGCAAAAAAATAATGAGCTATAATATTAATTTATAAAAGCTTTGCCCACGTAAAAGAATACGAAATGAATTTTTTGAAACCGCAAGAATTTGGGCTACTTTGTTAATCATCATCAAGGGATTAATCAAGTCAAAGCTAACAAAATGATCTTCTTGAACAAACAATATGAACAATTTATGTTTCCCGGAATTGAGTCAATAGGATAATGCATTTGCTAAAATTTAAACCACTATTATTACTAGTCTAAAAGCACTTGATGAAAGTTTTTCTAGCAAGAATTGTGTTAGGAAATTTCTTAGGGCATTACATCCTAAATGGCGCGCAAAAGTCACGGCGATTGAAGAATCAAAGAATCTAACAACTCTATCACTTGACGAACTCATTGGAAATTTGAAGGTTTATGAAGAAGTAATTAAGAAAGATTCCGAAACCGTCAAAAGCAAAAGAGAACAAAGTAGATCTATTGCCTTGAAAGCTAGAAAGGAATCTAGTGATGATGATAGCTCAACCTCCGATAGTGAAGATGAAAAATACGCTATGGCCGTAAGAGACTTCAAGAAATTCTTTAAAAAACGAGGATGATTCGTAAGACAACCACATGAAGATAGAAAATCATTCCAAAGAAATAAAGTCGACAAAAATGGCAAAGGCGAAAGAAAATGCTTTAAGTGTGGAGATCCAAATCATCTCGTCGGAGAATGTCCAAAACTATCAAGATATCAAAATCAAAAAGCGTTTGTTGGAGGATCTTGGAGTGATAGCGACGAAGATGAAGAGGAGAAGACAAATGACGAAAAGTGTCTTATGGTTAAAGCTTCTAATGATGTATTTTCCGAAACCGAATACTTTAGTGATGACCAATCATCATTAGATAAAAATGACTTAGATAGTGAATATAGTAGACTATGCAAATTAGAACTAAAAGTCATGGCTAAAAATAAAACTCTAAAACCAAGCTAAAATGGAATTAGAAAATGAAGCACTAGAAATAAAAGATAAATTATCTAGGTTAGAAAAAGGTAAGGAAGTAATTGAAGAATGTAAATTATGTCAAGACCTTAAGCTTAATAAGGAGAAGCTGTGACAGAAATATCTAGACTCATCAAGTTAATGACAGTAGTCCACTCACTTAAGAAAATAATAAGTTCTCAAAAAACTTCTGAAGATAAATCCGAGTTAGGTTTTAATTTTACCAAAGGGTCTCCTAGCGAAACCAAACAAGTAAAGTTTGTAAAAGCCCAAGAAGTCGAGTCGAAAGAAAAATTGATAGAATCAAATCCCAAAACTCAAAACTAAATTTATACTTATAAACAATACTAAAATTCCTATTGCAAGTGATGATGAGGTAAAACGTTTTTACAAACCCTCTTTAAACCCCGAGTCGGATTTACTAAACCCATAATGAGGTCTAAAACACCTCCTCCGAGAAGAAAGGAAAACTTTCATCCTCGTTCCAAAACACCTCAACCTAGGAGAGACCAAGGTAGACCAAATTACTCTAACACTAATCACACAATGTGGAATCATCCACACCAACCAAGTTTTACTCAATGTAGGAGATGTTTACCGTGCATGGTGTTCGAATCAGTGCAAAACATGTCAGGGAAAAAACATTACTTCGGTCCCATGAAACAAGGAACAAATGCTAATGATCTTAATCTTTTCAGGACTAATCATCTACAAGCATCATTTGGATTTCGCTAAACAAATTGAAGAACTCATATAGGATTTCCATAAATCCTCATCCTTAAAGCTTGCTACCTTGAAGATTTTAAAGTGATTTCTCTTGAAGGCTAAGTTACGTCTCACTCTCTAATTACGTAAATTATAGATTGGTATATGATATACTTAGTATTAGTGATAGTTAGGAAATATGGTAGTCACTAGAAATGCCATTTGTTGGCTTTTTAGTCTTAAAAGAATTTGTTCATTAGGAACCATTCTTTCACATGGATTATCCATGAACCACTATGAAATAGAAATCTTATATGGCCACGAACTCACGTAAACGAAGAAAAGTGAGTTAGTGGACAATAATTGACATAGAAGTAGGACTAGTTTTGCATCAGAAAGGTCTTAAACCACTATGGATGAAACAAACTCTATTCCACCTCGACGCTCGCCTCAACTAAGTCTATCAAAATCCCCTTATTGAAGTCTCAGCTCCATTCCAATATCTCATCTTCCACAATATTGACTTTTTCCATTTCAAAACGTATCAATTAATTTTTCGTTCGAAGAAATTAACTCTCATGTTGCAAGAAGTCTAGTCACCAATGTCTATGTTTGACATCTTGATTATCATACTCCGAAACAGTCGAGCAAACTTTTTAATTAAACAAGTAGGTTAATTAAAAATTGTCAATATTCATTTTCATAAAACTTGTCAAAATTCAAAGATTTTTTTTCCAGGTGGTGGCCCCCTTAAAATTAAGGGGACCGCCGTGTAAAAAGGGCGGCCCCTTAATTAATTAAGGGGACCGCCTATCTGTGAAAACAAACACCCCTTTACAGTCAAAATTATATACCAAACATAATTTTGTTTTCTTCCTTCTTTCTCCACATGCTGTAAACAAAAAACTCCATCACCAAACTTCATAATCAAACCTCAAATTACCAAATTCAGCCAAATTCAGCAAGGGCAATTACTAACAAGTCTATCAACAACATCCATTGTAAGTTTTTCAACCATCTTTTATTTGATTTCATCCAATTTTGTTTCTAATCAAAATTGGGTGTTTTTAATTATTTTCATAATTCTTAGTTTGATCTAGGATTTCCATAACTACAATGATACTCGTAGTCATAAGAACACTACAACCTTGATAGAATTGAATCAAAACACTTATTGAGTCAGAAAAATTTAGAAACATGTAGGCTCCATGAACATATAGCCAAATTTTTGGCATATATGATTTTTAAACTTACACATTGTGATTAATGCCATAAAATGATAAAAATATCAAGTTTTAATCATCCAAACATACTTATTATATTTTTCATCTATGAGTAAATTTCTATAAAATAAAAGGTGTTTGGCTTGTTTCTTAGGATCAATTTTTTAGGGTCAAAATGACCATCACTATAGTTTTGTCACTTCATAAACACTCAACAAACTTGTATAAGTCATCAAGATATATAATTCATATATATATTGATACATTTTATGAAAGGTATAAAATAAGGGGCGTTGGTTTAAATTTTTAACATGGTTTTGAGTCAAATTCAAAACTATTTAACTTTTGTCAAGTAAAAAATAATAAACTTATACTTGTCAACAAAATATACACTTAACGTATAGTTTTCGACAAGCTTAAACAAATTTTATATTAATAAGGGAGTGTTTGGGTCATTGTCTTGATGTTGAAATATATAACTAATATATATTCTTTGACATCCTAGATTAAGTCAAAAATAAATTAAGGAACATATGGATCACTTCTTAGGGTTTTTAAAATCGAAGTAATCCTTGTCCCACATTCGTCATTTTTCAAAACTTCATTTTATTTTCTTTATTATACTATTTTTACATTTTATGTTGTTGATAACTTGTTTAGGTGACAAAAATACCGAAAGTTACTACCATCGATATATCTCTCACTAAATCCTACATCCCAAAAGTATCCAAAATTCCCGGCATCTCCCCTACTATTTCCCAATTTTACAAACCTATTGAAAACCGCAATATTCATAAAGGTCGTGTTGTTGATCAAGCCTACTACAAATCCAACAATATTGAGCGTCTCTTTACTAACATTCGCTTCAATTGTCTCTTTCAAATCAACGAACCGATTGTTCCGAGATTTATTCTAGACTTCTATAGTCAAGTCACAGTTCAAACCGATGAATATGGCTATCTTGTTATCTCTTTTATGATTCAACACGAATTCATAACTCTTACTCTCGCTCAATTCGGTCAAATCCTTAAAATTCCATACAATGGTCAAGCTGTTTTTACAAACGAATGGACCTTGCATCTCTTGAGTATTCTCAAGAAACTGAGGGACCATATTGCATCAATCTTCCTACTCCCGCGACATTCGTCGACTTCTTGAATTGGAACGTGTCGTGGTAGACCATACCATTAAAAGTCAAACGGTCTCTCTTAATCCAAATCAAATTCTCACCAAAGAACTAAGCCCCGACATGAAGCAATAGGAAGAACTCATTCGAGAGAATGTGTTCGGACTAGGAGGACATCGGGACCGTCTCCCCGCTTGTCTTGCTCACATGTTGTATTGTGTTGTTGCCGAAGAACAATACAATCTTGCTTATTTCTTTGTCCAAAGAATTAAATGTGCCCATGCGCTATCAACCGCAAATCTCTTCCGTTTGCATATTTCTAACTCATCTTTATCGACACGTCATGGAAACGTATCCTCATCTTGACAATGGCATCTATGACATTGTTGAGCGAGTCATGCGTCCTCTTGCCCTAAAACAAACTCGACGACCTCGAAGTGATCGTGGCAAGGCACGTCATTCTGTCTCTTTTTCATCCTCTCATCATCAAGGCACATCATCTCATCAACACGAGGATGATGATGATGATGTCGAAACTTCTCGAGCAAGTACTCCATCTCCTACCACATATCTTAACTCCCTTAATCCACTCAACTACCAAAACTACCAAATGCCTTCCTCTTCCGAACAAACCGATGAAACTCTCTTTGAACGACAAACCACCTTGCTCAACCAAACGCAACAAATACATAAGGAGATGCGCAGAGGGTTTAAATCATTTGGAAAGGCACTAAAAGGAGTGTTTAGCAAGAAGAAGAAGTGAAGACATAGAAGAGAAATTAGCTAGATAGCTAAATGTGGTCTAAGACAATCTTTAACTTGATTATGTGTATGTTCTAAACAACTTGTGTGGTGATTATCCGATGTATTCAGAAAGACTTGGTTATTGGTTATCTTTAGATACTTGTTTGCTATGATGACTTAAATCCTTGGATGTTTTATTTAATCAACTACTTATGCTTCTTTGGCTTCATGATTTGATGGGTTTACTACATGTTATATGATTAAATGTTCTCATAAAACTCAATAGGGCTTGCTGCAAATAAACCACCAAAACAGAAAATACTCTCACAAAAATTCTGAGAAATTTTTTTTTACTGGTGAAAAAATGGAACCAACAGAGGGCGACCCCTTATCTTTAAGGGGACCGACCCCTAATTAAGGGGATTGCCCTAGAATTTCACGGGTAAAACAGTATTTTTCTTGCTTTTTGACCCTCTTTTACCTAGTCTCAGCTATCTTTGCCCATAATGCTCGAACACAATTTGGAATAACTTAAACTAGTTCAAACTCATTCCATTTCAAACACATTCCTTCCCCATTAAACTCCAAATGATCATCTCCAATACATTATTTTCTTCATCATTCATCAACCATTATCAACATCCATGGCATCCACTAGAGCCTTTATTTCCAAAGCCTCCAAGAGACCAAAAATCAACATCATTCCACTTAACAATGTTTGTGGATTGATACCATGATGGACTCAATAAACTCTATCACCTTCACTTCACACTATCATCACCTAGTGCTCCTAATGCACCCTCCAAAACTCCATCAACCAAAGATATTTCCTCATCCTCAATTGACTACATACCCAAATCACCAACCTCATCAACATCACTTTCACCCAACAGTTACTTAAACCCACCAACATCCCCTCCTCTAAGAGTTTCTCCACCACTCCAACTCAAGAAAATGCATCAATGGACATCACTCTTACCATTTTACCAATTACCCCACTTGATGTCCAATTTTATACTCCATCACCTTTACCGCCCTATCTATTGGTCATCTATTCTTAGAACCTTCTTGAGCACATGGAGATTCATGTTTGTGTTGCAATTCACATCGTACTTCGTATTTTTAGGTTGAGTGATGAACTCCAATAGGTTTTCATATATTGATCTTATGCTCTCACAACACCACAAACCATAATCCTACCACCTCCACCTTAATTCACCAAATCTAATGACTCACGCGATCTCACTCCTTAATATATACCAATAAATATAAACCAAATATAAATATATATCATGGAACAAAATCCGCAAAATCAATGAATCCGAAAGCAGTATAGAGTGTTCCCGGGTCGTTATATCCCAACGAGGCTTGAATGGAAAATCGAATTACGGACTGATGAATGATGATTGAATGACAACGATTTGGATATGATTGGGCACTAAACCTAATAGGCAAATGCACTCAAAAATAAGCAAGGAAAATAAGCTAGAACAAGCATAAAAGCTAGAAATAGTAAAAACACTTAAAACTTTTACTCTAAGACACAAATAAGCTCAAATAAACTTAAGACAAATCAAATACGCTAAGCTAACTCTAAATAGGGCAAAATTCAAAAAGGCTAATTAAGCTAAATTAAGCAAGGGAAAATCAGCAGTACTTGCACAGTACTAACAGTATTAACTATCAGTACTAACTTGGAGTTAGTACTGCTAGCTTAAAGTTAGTACTGCTAGCTTTAACAAAACTCAATGAAACAAGAAATAAGCAAATAAGCTAAAACAGATATTTACCTAACCCTAATAAGCACTTCAGGAATAAGAATAAGCAACTAGAATAAACTAGAATGGCAAATGAGCTAAAAAGCTACAAACTGATACACTATTGAAAATACTTTGAAAAGGAAAATAAGCTTAAATAAGCTTACTCTTAAAGACAGTAAAGGAAAATGGTTTAATCTACTCTAAAAAGCTAAGGAAATCTTAAATAAGCCGAAATTAATAAGCTTATAAGATAAAATGAACTCACGAGTACTAAACGTTTTATAACGCTATACTTGGAGTTAGTTACTGCTAGCTTTTAAGTTAGTTACTGTTAGTTTTGAAATTCAATGTGAACTTGCAGTACTAACTATGGGTAATAATGCTAGTTGTAAATACCCCATTAAAGTTTTCAAAATCAATTTTTCTTTTTATTTTTAAGGTGATTTGATCTTATTTTTTAAAAATAGATTATCAAATAAAAAAATTAAGGCATTTAATAAGCAGACTTCAATCAGGAATAAGCACTTAAATAAGCTGAATCAATCTAACAGTTTTAACTCATAACTAACAGTATTAACTAGGAAATGTGCATAAGTCACTTTTAAACTAACAACTAAGCACTATAAGCAGTTCTGCAGTAAATAAGAAAAACAAGAGAAAGAGAAACTTACAACACCCTTGCTCAAAACAGGGTTAAACCAAGAGTCTACAAGCTCTAGCTTGTATAAAAACAAGCTAGTGAGAGTCCATAAGCCCATCCAGTACTGGCTTATCATCCATAAAATAAAGTTGTGGTGTATTTTGAGAGTGATTTTTTTTTGATTTTCTACTTAACTAATTAATCTTTTTGGTTATTAATCTAACGCGCTTATAAACAAGCTGTATTGAGGGCCTTTTTTTAACACAAAACAACACAATTAAGAAACTTAACACTTGGAATTATAAAGTAACTTAAAACTTCAATTTGCATGAACTTGAAAGTATTACAAACTGAAAGTAAAAGCTGTTAAATGACTTTAAGTACTGAAATAAGCTAAGATATATTGAAAATTAAGCTAAGATATTCTAAGATTAAAAACTAACTCCCTATAAAGTTTACAAAAGACTCTATTTATAGCCGAAGTCTTCTTCTTTGGGTCTTCCAACTGTGCTTCTTTTGTGAGAGCAAAAACCAAGTGTGCTTGTTGTGTGAGGTGATTCTAAAACAAATCCCAACCTTCAATTTCGTTTGTGCTTCTTTTGAGTCAATCACAGCCATCGAAATTACTTGGAGATGGTGAGGGATTGCCAACATGGCAATTATAAGCAAGGGGGAATAGTGGAGTGGTTGAAATGATTTATCTAGGGTGTTGAGTGTTTTGCAGGAAGAAGGTATGGGAAGACATCCCTAAGTTGTACCTGGGTTTTTTTGGTGGGCGGGAAAGATGGATTTTGGGAAGGTTTGCAGCTTTGGCCCCTCAACTCTTATAACCTCATTGTAAACTTTGCCCCTTTTATGATAAACTTTTAGGGTTTGGCAGAACTGGACCTCCTTAAAGTTATATTTCACCGCATTTTCGATTTCAGCCCTTGTCTTTTTGTGAAACACAACTTGAGGTTTGGCAGTTTTAGTCCCTCAAGTTGTATTTTCTTCATGTGGCTGACTTTTGACTTTGACTGACTTTGGCTTTGGATTGACTTTGTCTTTTCCATCCCGTGCTTAGTTTGGTCATTTTTGGCTTTCTTTTTGAATATCCGTTCCTGCACTATTC
This sequence comes from Tanacetum coccineum, assembly GCA_026074375.1. Taxonomy (NCBI): domain Eukaryota; kingdom Viridiplantae; phylum Streptophyta; class Magnoliopsida; order Asterales; family Asteraceae; genus Tanacetum; species Tanacetum coccineum. The sequence goes on from BQNB010069756.1 coordinate 18,071, forward strand.
AAATGCAAATACTACTATACTTGTATTTTGGTAACGTTTTAGTCATTTAAGTGCCGTTTTTAATGGAAAAATGTATGTGTAAATAAGCACATACCAAAATCCCCATACTAAGCTATTGCCGTTAACCTCAACGCAATGTTATGAAAGTAAACACTCAATGAAAACTAAGAAAACCTCGAAACCCCCTACGACTAATTACCTCGAAATGTAGCAAACGTTAGTCAAGGGGAACTAAAGAATCGAATAGCTTCGACAAGTCCCGTTTTCACAATTTTTTATATGTACATAAATATCCCTAATAATTTGGATTTCTTTTTCTTTTCTTGACGGCCGTTTGAATTCCTTTATGTTATAAACACTGGGATCATAGAATGAGACGGTCCATAGAATAATCTACGGAAGTCTCTGAACTGATAATTCATCGTCACCCTGATTTTGCACTAGTTCCAAACAAGCAACTTAACAAGATCATTTGTCAGTATAAGTCTATTATGTTAAGCACATCATACTTATGGACTTGTGAACTTTTAACTCCCCAACACGGAATATGATTTATATGTGTGTTACTCACTTCAACTCAACCATAGTATCAACTTATTTCTATAGTCGTATTCAAGAAGAATCATGACTCAACAACTTTCATAGACCTTGTAACTGATTTTTAAAGAACGAAAATTTAACTGTAGAACTGTTGGCAAACATCTTCATATCATAATCATAAGTTCTTAAAAGCTGGAATGTGTTGTAGTTTTGCACACCTACCTAGCCTCGCTCATAGTAGGAATCATACCATCGGACGGTGTTCTTAGTTTGAAACCCACCTCGTGGCTAGCGTAGTGGGAAATCACATCAAACATCCTTCTTCTCTAATATGGCTTAAGATAGGTGTCTTAGTTTGAAACCTCTCCTTGACCTCGCTTCCGGTGAGATATCACAACACACCAAATCTCTAGAAGTAAAGGATGTCTTAGTTTGAACCCTACCTTGTTGCTTAGCGGAGTGGGATATCAGACACATCTTTTACTTCTCCATTTACTCTATGTTGCTTCATTGGCATATTTTCCAATATTTCCTGCATTTTTGCATCATATTGCCTTCATGCTTCTTTGGCATTTAATACTTTCAATTTACTAAGAACAGTAAAACCTCGTTTTAAGAATAAGTTACAATTTAAAGGCTTTTTCTAAAAACATCGATTTGACTTAGTGAATTGAAATGAGCACGTATGATTAGGTGATTAGAAGCTAATGGGAGAAAAGCCACAAGTAACTCATATATGTTTTTAGAAGAATCTTGATCAGCACTTAAATTATATTTAACTCTATCACTTCTTGTCTTCACTTATTAATAATATTGACGCAATAGAATTCTGTAGAAAGCACTTAGCCTACATGCGGTAAGTTGAGGAACTAAGCTAGGGCTCAAAACGCCCGATCGATCAGAAATTATTCTCAATCTACCCATTAGGAAAGTCAAAACTGTGACAAAACACTTATTTTATTTTTGAAAATTTTAAATTAATTTTTTTTTTTTTTGGTATTTTTGCAAAAATTTGGTGGTAACGGGATTACGTGACAACAATGGCTGCAGGCTCAAAATCAATCGAAGATCCCCCATACTAGAACTATACATCGTCTCGATGTTTTGAAAGGGGCACCTACGTAAAATCTAAGGCCGTTAATAAGTGTTGCATAAGATTTAAAGCGTTAGTCGATTAGATTTGGATATTGGATTCCCAAAATGAAGCTGAGGATGTGAAACTCTTGATAAAAATACAAGCACGGGAGTCTTCACAATCCGGGCGATCCTGGACAATTAACAACACAAACACGAAACATGGGTAATGGAAGAGGCGAGCCTCCACACAACAAGAAAACCACTTATTTCATTTCCTCTGACAATACTACGAAAAGCATGGGGGTGCTCCACGAAGCGCTTGTTTAGGTCGCTATGCTTGCCGTCCCTTGAATTTATCAGTCCGGGAACCGTATTGGAGATTCTGGGACTACCTATTATGGTAGTCCCCTCCAAAGATGGGCTTCAAACGGTGACCTTTCACTTTGAAATTTGGCCCCGGAGTTTTGGGAATAACTCGATCGTGCCATATGGAAAACTTGGGATACAGGTGAATGGTCCACTCCAGCGGGTCTTAAGCTTGCCCGAGAAAATCTTCAATCTAGAGTTAAAAGGAGGGGACTACGATCACCGACGTTGAAAACGCGGTTTTTGATCTTGGAGTCATGGATTCTCTTTGTAGATCAAGAGTTTTCATGCATGATCACGAAGTTCATAAAGTTTCATTGAGTTGAACTTTTCTGGATCCACCCGCTGGTTTTGATATCAAAGTGTGTTTATAACTTAAGGGCCAGGGTAAAGCTTTGTGCTCGAGCTCAATCGGAAGATGACATGCCTTTCCGTACACTAACTTGTATGGAGTACACCCGATGGTTGTTTTGTAAGCTGTGCGAAAAGCCCAAAGTGCGTCATCTAATTTATCCGACCAAGAGGCACGATTTTCGCCCACGGTCCTTTCAAGAATTCGTTTCAAACCATGATTGGATACCTCAACTTGTTCACTTGTTTGTGGATGATACGCGGTGGAGAGACGATGAGTGACTCCGTATTTAAGCACGACCTTCGCAAATTTGTCATTGCAAAAATGGGTACCGCGATCACTTATGATTGCACGAGGGGCACCGAATCTGACGAAGAGAGATTTAAGAAATTTGCAAACAACTCGGGCGTCATTGGTGGGGAGCGCTTTGTGCTTTTAACCCATTTTGATAAATAATCAACGGCCACGAGTATATATTTGTTCCCTCTTGAAGACGAGAACGGCCATAAATCATGCACACTGTCAAAGATTTTGCAAACTTGGATAGAGTTTTGTGGCATCTCATCACGTTGCGAAATTTTTCCTTGACGTTGACAAATGTCACATCGGGTGACATAGTCGTGGGCATCCTTGTAGATCGTGGGCCAATAAAATCCTGAATCAAAGATCTTTTTAGCGGTGTAATTGGCACCGTAGTGTCCCCCGAGGTCCACTGTGGCAAGCTTTGAGAGATGTCAAAAGCTCTCTTGCCCCGAAACACAACGCCGGTTCGCTTGATCAACACATATTTTAACAAGAAGGGGTCGTCCCTAAAGAGTGTTTGACGTCTTTGAAAAAAAATTTTTTTCTGTTTGGGAGACATTCCTTGATCACAAAATTTCCCCGCATGGTGTTTGCAAAATCGGCAAACGGTGCGTTATCATTACACAAAAGGTATAACCATCCAAGTGTCTCGAGAGGAAAATGTTTTCCGTAATTTTATTTTTTTTTCGAGCTCACTTTGATGGGGATTTTCAAGTTAGAAAGATGGTCTGCGGCGAGATTTTTCTGTCCTTTTTTCAGGATAAAACGACATCTAATTTCCTTGGAAGCAGCAAAATCCACCGGAGTAATCTTGGCTTAGCATCTTGCTTAGCAAGCAAGTACTTGAGAGCCGAATGGTCCGTATACACTATGCTTTTGGACAAGACAAGATATGGCCGGAATTTCTCGAAAGCATACACTACGGCAAGTAATTCTTTTTCCGTTGTAGTGTAATGTGCTTGAGCCTCAGTCATAGTTTTGCTCGCATAGTGTATCGGCTGGAAGTGCTTGGTCTTACGTTGCCCTAGGACTGCCCCAACAGCAAAATCACTTGCATCACACATGATTTCAAAGGGCAAGTCCCAAAATCGGGAGCAACTAGAATTGGAGCCTGTGTTAACTTCATCTTAAGGGTTTCAAATGCTTCGATGCATTCCTTCGAGAAGATAAACGGAGTTTCTTTTTCAAGGAGGTGGGTCATAGGCCGGGCGATTTTGGAAAAATCCTGAATAAATCGTCGGTAGAATCCGGCGTGACCGAGAAAACTGTGAATACCCTTCACGGTAGTGGGATGAGGTAATTTTGCAATGACATCAACTTTTAATTTATCAAACCGCTAAAAACCAGACTTAGAAATTTTATGGCCAAGGACTATGCCTTCTTTGACCATAAAGTGGCATTTTTCCCAATTTAGCATAAGATTGGTGTCTTCACACCTTTGGAGCATTTTGTCTAAATGGGAAAGGCAAGAGGAGAAAGAATCACCGAAAACTGAGAAATCATCCATGAAGACTTCCATGGTTTTCTCAATCATATCGTGAAAGATTGCAACCATACACCTTTGGAACGTGCCCGGTGCATTGCATAACCCAAAAGGCATGCGACGATAGGCAAATGTCCCGTAAGGGCAGGTGAAGGTAGTCTTCTCTTGATCAAGTGGGTCAATTGGGATCTGAAAGTAGCCGGAGAATCCCCCCCCCCCCTTTCCCCAGTCGTATCCAAAAAGCAATAGTACTCATTTCCGGCTAATCTTTCAAGCATCTGATCCATGAATGGTAAAGGGAAATGGTCTTTACGAGTTGCATCATTGAGTTTTCGGTAATCGATGCAAACTCGCCATCCCGTAACCAACCTAGTGGGTATTAATTCATTTTCTTCATTTTTCACCACGGTTATGCCTCCCTTCTTAGGGACACAATGAACCGGGCTTACCCAGGGACTGTCAGAGATAGGGTAAATTAACCCGGCATCAAGAAGTTTGATAACTTCTTGCTTAATAACCTCATGGATTTTGGGGTTAACTCTTCTCTGATGTTGAACTACGGGTTTGGCATTTTCTTCCATCAAAATCTTATGGGTGCAAAACTGTGGATCTATCCCCTTAATATCAGAAATCTTCCAAGCTATGGCATGTTTGTGTGACTTAAGAACCTTGATCAGGGCGGTTTTATCCTCATCTTTTAAGTTTTAGCGATTATGACGGGTTATTTGTCAGCTCACCCTCCCAAAAAATGCATACTAAAGATGGGATGGTAAGTCTTTGAGTTTAGGCTCGGGAGGTTCTTCAATGAAGATTTAACCTTTTAAGCCACATAATTTCACAAATGGTGACGGGGGAGATTGGGTCATATTGTTCACACTTAACAATTCTCAAGGTAAATAGTATCTCCCTCAGAATCATAGATGCCGTCAACACCTGGTGGTATTGAATCATCATGTTCAAGAAATTCGTCGATCTCTTCCATTGTAAAAATCACTTCCTCCGATGGAGTAAAAGATGGAGAGCGTAGAATCGAGAGGTAAGGTACGAAGTAGAAGTGGGATGCCACTTTCAGAAATTTCAAGTACTTCTTGAACATATCTTCACAAGCTAATGTCAATATAAAATCGAACTCCGGTTAACCGATTCAATGATATTGTAAGGAGGAAAAGTCTTAGTATCACCACTTTGAAGGTAACGGATTGGTCATCATGTCTAAGTGTCATTTGTTCACCGTGAACGTCTATTAAGGCACTGTGCCGTCCTTAAGAAAGGTCTTCCTAAGATTAGGGGAACCCGAGGATCGGCAACGTAGTCAACGACCACAAAATCGGCAGGAAAGAAGAACGTTCCAACTTTTACGAAAACATCCTCGGCGATGCCGGTTGGAGTAGAAATCGTACGTGCAAGTTCAAGAATCATTCGGTTTTGGTCAAAGCTGGAGACTAGTTCTTTCCAATTGGAGAGAGGCATTAGTTGATGCTTTCACCAAGACTCGGTCAAAAGTAAGCATTCATTATCTCTGGAAATCACTCGGTATAAGAAATCTGCGGGGTCTCATAAGTTTCTCGGGAAACTTTTTTTAGGGATAAACTGACGAGCAATTCTCGTGTACGGTGTCTTTGTCAACCTACATCATTTTATCCTTGGTCATTGAGGGAGCTTTCTAACATTGGTGGCCTAAATTTGCATGTGTCGGAGAGCGTCCGCGAAACTTATCTCGAAATGGAGATTCCGAAAAATTTCCATAAATTTTGAAGCTAGAAGATCGTCTTTTTCACGAAGCTTCTCTTTGTTGGCCCTTGAAGGATAAGGCAAGGTTTGTTTAGTCTTTGAAGCAACAACAGGCTCACCAATTTGGTAATAGTTGGACCACCGGAGGTTGGATGTTTTCGGTGCTTGGTTGCACCGTATCCTTTGTCACATCGGGTCATTTTCATCTCTCTTTAGGAGGGGGTGAAATTTGAGGTCCTTTATAGGAAACACCGTTCGGGTAGTGTTGCTTTTCACATCATCCATTTGGGTTAGCAATGGTGTTGTGGGGAAGAGAACCCGAAATCCCGAAGTAGAACTCGTATTCACTATTTACGAATTTGGTGATCAGGTCGTTATTTTTCCATATGATTTGCATATTGTTGCAATAACCGCGTCATTGCTTTGAACGTAGTTATCGAAATCTGTGCTTTACACAACTGGAGCTTGAAAAGTCGGGGGTTGATTAATCTGGGTTGGTAAACTTGTCCTTGATTGAAATTATTCCCGATTTTGGTTAAAATGTTCTCCCCGATTATGTTGAAAATTGATCCTCGATTTTTGGTTGTTTTGATGGTTTTGCATAGGAGGAAATCCGGGAGGTCGAATTTGGTTTGCAACCATCTGAGGTCGGTAATTGGCATTCCCTTGGTTGTAGTTAACTGCGGCGGTTGTGAACGTATTCTTGGATATTGTCCGATAGATGTTGGCCATTGGTGGTTGGATAATTCTGGTATGAAATGACCACCTGCAAGTTACACAACTTTGCTCGACCGCTTTTACAGGAGCGGGAGCTGGAGTTTTCTTATCGAGAATCAATGCTCTAACCATATCTTTCAGCTCAGCAACATCGGATGAAACTGCTGGGGTGGAAGAGTTCGTACTCACTTTGGAAACAATGGCCTTGCTTCGTGATTGACGAAATTTGGAACTTGCGTCGATGATTTTTTAGGCTTTCTCGAGGCATTTTATCCAGAAAGTTTCCACCCGCAGCGGAGTTTCAATGATAATCTTGATTCATTCGAATTTTATGGGAATTATAGAATGTATTGAGTGATGCTCCATTCTGAAAACCCATGATGCGGCATCCCCTAAGGATGATCATTGAAAAAGGTCCCATGCTCGTAAAAACATTTCATCATATTTTTGATTGAAAATCTTGTGATTCATTTCGAAAGTTTTGTTGTTTTAGAGGGAGGAAGAATTTGTTAATGAATTTCGAAAACTATGATAATCACATGTAAGGAATCGTCGAGGGGGCTTTTTTCAAGCCAAATCAGGGTTGCTCACTCGAGGGGAAAATGGGAAAAGAATAAGCTTAACCGACGTATTTGGTCGTTTCGGGAACTCATCGTAGATGTGATTATTGTTGAAATATCGGATGTGAGCATGTGGGTCTTTTTATCCTAGTCCAAACTAGAATTGCTTGTATTTCGACAAGATTAGTTGATTCCGACTGATTAGTATCTCCGAAGTTCGTCTGCGTCTGTGACCAAAGTGCTGCGAACCAGTCGCTCTCGTGCTGTCGCCGCAATAGTTCACATCTAGCTAAACCTTCATGTGCTTGTTGCTCTCGAGGCCATTTGCGCCATTCTCTGCTAGCCCCCAATCTGTGAACGCATAGATATTATCGGCATTCGTAACTATGGGTAGTTCATTAACCACCACCACATCACCCCCCCACCCCCCCAACCACATCCCCACACACACCCAACCCCCCCCCCCCCCACCCCCTCACCCCCCCCCCTCTCCCCCCCCCGATTGAAAAGTTCTTGGTTATTTTTGGGTTTTTCTCAAGATTTGGTGGTTCAACAGAAGTTTGTCGGACTTGCTGTTGTCGACGTTTACGGGCTTGAGAACGAGTGCGCATGCACAAAATAGAAATATAAAAAGAAAATTTACACTATTTTTTTTTTGATTTATTCACAATTGATTTTTTTATTAGGACAATTGGGATAATCTAAGTGTCAACCCTTCATACAATTAATTCTACTTACTTCCCGGTAGCTCTCACAAAAGATAAAACCGCACAGTGTCGAGCGGAGGGATAGTAGCGAATAGCCGCGAAGCTTATTTCTACTTTCGGCGTCGTTATAGTTCTATGGTACAACATCCTTATACCCATTTATAGTTTGTTTAATTTTCAAGGTGAGCGTACGTCGAAGAAGATACATATGACAAGTTTTTAATCTTTTGTTTCGAGTGGGAACCAACAAGTCTCACCGGAATGTTATATGATAATACCTCAATTGAGAATATTATATTTTGGTTTTTTTACCCCCAATTTGTGAATTTTATTTCTTTTTAATGGAAAAATGTTTTTTATATTGTTGGTTTTTCTTTTGTTTGTGTGATGTAATTATACTAATATAAGAAACTGAAAAATAAAGTTTTATTTTTTATGTGTTTCTATTGAAGAAAAATATTCACAGATTAAAACCACACAAATTGCTCAAACGTAACGATATTCTTTTTTCAACAGCCTCCCCTGACAAGCCGGCGCCAAAAATTGGTTCGCGCGATCTCACCCCTTAATATATACCAATAAATATAAACAAATATAAATATATATCAAGGAACAAAATCCGCGAAATCAATGAATCAGGCAAGCTGCTTATAGTATAGAGTGGTCTGGGTGTTTTATGTCCAAACGGGGCTTGAATGAATTCGGATTAGGACTGTGATTGATGATGGAATGACAACGATTTGGATATGATTGGCACTAAAACTAATAGGCAAATTGCACTCAAATATTAAGCAAGAAAACTAAGCTTTGATCAAGCATAAAAGCGAGAAATAGTAAATATCACTTAAAACTTGTACTCTAAGACACAAATTAGCTCAATAGAAATTATGACAAATCAAATTCGCTAAGCTAACTCTAAATAAGCAAATTCAGAAAAGCAGTAAGCTAAATTAGCAAGGGAAACTACAACAAGTACTACGCAACAATACTAACAGTATTAACTATCAGTATAACTTGAGTTTGTACTGCTAGCTGAAAGTTAGTTGCTAGCTTTAACAAAAACTCAATGAACAAGAAATATGCAAATAAGCTATAAAAAAGATTTCTTAACTAAACCTAATAAGCACTTCACGAATAAGAATAAGCAACTAGAATAAAACTAGAATGGCAAATGAGCTAAAAAGCTACAAACTGATACACTATTGAAAATACTTTGAAAAAGAAAATAAGCTTAAATAAGCTTACTCTTAAAGACAGTAAAGGAAAATGGTTTAATCTACTCTAAAAAGCTAAGGAAATCTTAAATAAGCCGAAATAATAAGCTGATAAGCTAAAATGATACCACCAGTACTTAACAGTTTTAACTAACTCTGGAGTTAGTCCTACTGCTAGCTTTAAGATTTAATACTGTTAGTTTTAAACGTTTACAAAAGTGAACTAACAGTACTAACTATGGGTTAGTACTGCTAGTTGAAAATACCCCTTAAGGTTTTCAAAAATCATTTTTTCTTTTTATTTTAAGCTGATTTGATCCTAATTTATTGAAAACAGATTATCAAACAACAAAATTAGACATTTATAAGCAGACTTCAATCAAGAATGAGCACTTAAATAAGCTGAATCAATCTAACAGTTTGACTCATAAACTAACAGTCATTAACTAGGAAATGGGATAAGTCATCTTTTAAACTTTACATCTAAGCACTATACTAGCTGTTCTGCAGTAAATTAAGAAAAAAAACAAGAGAAGAGAAACTTACAACACCCTGCTCAAAACAGGTTAAAACCAAGAGTCTAAAAGCTTTTAATTGTATAAAACAAGCTAGTAGTCGAGTCATAAGCCCATCCGAGTACTGGCTCATCATCCATTAAAAATTAAGTTGTGTGTTTTTGAAGAGTGAAGTGTTGTGAATTTTTTTTTGTGATGTTCTCTTAAAATCAATTAACTTCTTTAGTTTACTTAATTAACGCAGCTTATTAAACAAGCTGTTTGAGGCCTTTTTTTGAACACAAAACTACACAATTAAGAAAACTTAAAACTTGGAATAATAAAGTGACCTTAAATTCAAATTTGCATTGAAAACTTGGAAAGTCTTACAAGCTGAAAGTTAAATAGCTGTAAATGACTTTAAAGTACTGTACTAAAGCTAGTTTATATTGAAAATCTATAGCTAAGATGATTCTAAGATTAAAAACTATACTCCCTATATTGTTTAAAAAGACTTCTATTTTTAGACCGATAAGGTCTTCTTCTTTTGGGGTCTTCCAAATGTGCTTCTTTTGTGAGAGCACAAAATCCATGTGTATGCTTGTTTAGTCGTGATCAGAGGTGATTCTAATAACATTTTCCAGCACCTTCAATTTTCTTTTGTGCTTCTTTGAGTCAATCACAGCATCGAAAATTACTGGAGATGGATGCGGAGATGCAAACATGGCAATTATAAGCAAGGGGAAATTGTGAAGTGGTTGAAATGATTTATTCTAGGGTCGCATTGTTGATGTGTTTTTGCAGGGAGAAGGGTATGGGAAGAACATCCCAAAAGTTGTACAGGGTCTTATTAGTTTTTTTTTTTTTTTTTCTATTTTACACTTTTTCCCACCCCCTTTTTTTTTTTTTTTACCTTTTTTTTATTTTTTTTTTTTTACTTTTGTTTTTTTTGTTTTGTTTTTTTTTTTTTTTTTTCTTTTCCTTTTTTTTTTTTCTTTTTTTTGTGGGCGGGAAGATGGATTTTGGGTAAGGTTGGCGCTTTGGCCCCCTCAACTCTTATAACCTCATTGAAAACTTTGCCCCTTTTATGATACAAACTTTAGGGGGTTTGGCTAGAAACTGGCTCTAAAGTTTATATTTCACCGCAATTTACGATTTGCAGACCCATTGTTGTTTTTGTACACAACTTGAGTTGGCGTTTTAGTCTCAAGTTGTATTTTTTTCATGTGGAGGACTTTTTGATCTTTGACTGACTTTGGCTTTGGATTGACCTTTGTCTTTTCAATCCCGTGTGACTTAGTTTGGTCGTTTTTTGGGCTCTTCTTTTTGTAATATCCGTTCTGCACAATTCAAATGCAAAACTACAAATTACAATGTATTTTTGGTACGTTTTTAGTCATTTAAGTCCGTTTTTAATGGAAAATGGTATGTGTAATTAAGCATATACCACTAAACATACTCTATGTTTAGTTTCTCAAAATAATTGTCCATCCACCATTTTGTAAGAAAGTCTTACGGAGCTTTACTAGTTATAGGACTCTTTGTAGTTTAAAATTTTCATGTATGTTAGCATGTTATTTATTTTCCTTATGTATGCATGAGTGTGGTTCACACACTATTTTACTTCAATGGATGATTATTGTTGGTTGCATTACTAGCATTGCCATATTTTTTCCTTCTTGCTACATGTTAGAAATATTTGTATTGTTCTAACTCGTTTTTGTAGCCAAGAAACCATAGCTCGATTCCTTGGTGCCCTCGAACAAGGGGGAGCACACATCAAGGGGGAGCATTTATTCTGTCAATTTTACTAGCAATTCTTGACGATGCCTTTTTGATTCTACAAAAACGGGGAGAAATGACATAAAACTCACTAAATACTTGTTTAAAATAATTTTACATTTAATGAGTTTAAATTTTGTAATCATCAAAAAGGGGGAGATTGTTGATAGAAATAATGCCTAAAAGCATTATTAATATTTTTCACATCTTTACGTTTTGATAATCACAAAATATAAAAACGTTCAATGTAAAATTAAACATAACAAGTTTTAGTAGTAAATTTGTTTTCAAAATATTAGTATCTTCAATGTATGAATTAAATAAATGCTTATGGCTCATTGTATGACAAAGGAAATTTTTATTCAAACTCACACTTTTATTAAAATGTTTGTAAACATCTTTATACATTTACAAACATTTTCTACAATTAAAGAAATGTTTTATTCAAAATTAAACATTTATGAAATTAAGATTTTCAGACCTAAAACGGTAGAAATTCCAGAAATTCTCCTTTACATAGGACAATGGGGAGCGCGCCCCTTAAATACAAGGGAGGCCCCCTTAATTTTAAGGGGATCGCCCACCTATTTAAGGGGACCGCTCATAGACTGACGCTCTTTCAGTTTGTCCTATAAATACTGGAATATTCCCCACTATTTTATCACCTTTTGCACTCATTCTTTCTGATCTAAAACAACCCACACATCTCATTAAAATCGTTTGAATCTCTAATCATAAAGCTTTGTTTCCAGTGATCCAAGCTCAATTCATCAAGTGTCAAGAGGAGAATACTTTATCAATCAAGTGAAGAAGTATACACCTTTGTGTGTTGTTGCCAATTTTAAATGCATCCATATCATAACTTGTAAATCATTTATAAATCTTGTAAAGTTGTGTAGCTGTTAGATCTTGGTGATTGTTATAAGTATAGTTAGATCTTGGGGATCTTTCCTAGTAGTGTTAGTTAGGTGTGATTATAGTAGTGGCTTGGTGAAGTAGTGGTGTGAAGAAAAAATAATGGTGTGAAGAATTTTGTAGTCGTTGATCAAAGTCGTGAAGTCAAGTATTGTTTAGTGAAGTGTGAGTTGTGGTAGATGGTTTCTAGCTATGAATTAGAACGACATCTAGCTAATTTCGGAAATCAAGATAATGCGAAAGTTGTGTAAAGGTTTTTCTCCGCAATAAGGGGGTTGTTGGACATAGTGAAGAAAATCTCTTGAGTTTGGTTCACGAGGAGTTGTATGAGTAGGGCGGAGAGGTTCTTCTGTTATCCGCACCACTATAAATCTCGCATTTGTGTTTGATTGTACTTACTCTTTTATTCTTGTCTTAGCGTATTTGTGTCATCACTATCTATAATTGTTTAGATAAGTATATTGGTTTTATTATGCATAGCAGTTGCAATTCACATAATGCTCGCATCTAAGTTTTATTAACAAAACATACAACATTAAATCCAAATACTGAAGTAAACTATTCTACCCTTCTAGTTTTCCACAGAGGTAACCGTTTTGGTAAAGATAATAGTTTCGTTATGAGATAACGATTTTGGTAAAGATAACAGTTTCGTTATGAGATAACGGTTTTGGTTAAGATAACATTTTCGTTATGAGATAACAGTTTTGGTAAAAGATAACGGGTTCGTTATAAGATATCACAGGCTGTTGAGATAAAAAGTATAGTTTTTGGTGATACGAAAAAGCGCAGGTTTTGTAAGGTATGAGAATCTTGGTGTGCGTATAATGACGAAACACTTGTAACAATAAGGCAACTTTGTACAATATTATAAAGGTGTCGTAATTGACTAGGGTAATGGCCGCGGTTACTCTGTGCAGTTGCCGTTGAGATTATTTGTGCGTTGTGATTGCTGATTTGTGCCTGTTAGCATTTTGATATTGAGGTGAGTTAATCGTAGCCCCATTTTTACTGTTTTTTCCGTTGGGGCGAAAATGGATAAGTTCTCGTAGCCCCATTTTTACTGTCTTTTCCGTTGGGGAAAAATAATACTCAAATGTGTTTTGAAATGTTTTGAATTGAATTGTGTGAAATGTGCTTTTGTTTTGAGACAAGATATGTGCTTATGACTGCTATGTGAATATTACGTGTTGCATTATTGTTTGGATCGGAGGGGTACGCCTATCCCAATATTTGTATGATTGTTTGGATCGGATGGGTACGCCTACCCAGTATTTGTGTAGTTATTGGAGCGGATGGGTACGCCTACCCTGATATGTGTGAGGTCCTGCCCTAATTTAGTGCTCCAGCTGGTAGGCCCTTTAGGTGCGTAAGTGACATATGGTGATTGACTAGCGGGATTGCTAGGTTGGGTTACATGACTAGCAGGGATGCTATGTCATGGGTTGTTTGCACATATATTCACTGTCGTATTGCACTATTGTCCACTGTTTTGATATATTGGCACAACTTTTGGGTTTAAGGTCAAACCTACGAGCTCACCAATATTATTGTTGATGTTTTCGAGTATCATTTTCAGGTGTGTAAATTAAAGGTATGTGAATGAGGTTGGAAGACCAAAGATGTTTACCCAAGGGGGTTGAGTCAAGATGAGTTGAAATTGTTTTACCGCCAAGTCGTAACTTGTAAAGTTAATGTAATTCCAAATCTTTTCTTTTTAAATTGTAAAGTGTATGTTCTTGTATCTTGTGCGATGAACGGTATCGTCGCATCCCGTGTTTCCGCCACTGGCAGGGTATCAGAGCTAAGGTTATAAAGAATGCCGGTTTTTATAAAATAAAATAAATACGCAACTATAACCAAAGTGAAGTCTGTTTTTAGTAAAACCTCGAGCATGGCAGAAGTCAACTAGCCTGAGCAGTTCACGGTATTTTCCTAAATTACGCATAGCCTGGTCAAATATGCTTAATTCATGAAGGACTATGAAATGATGGGGTTAGTTTTCTAAAGTTATGTTAGAGGGGGGAAGGGATGTGTGAGTAATGTGACCACCTAAAAATGATAGGATGTAAAGTGATAAGAACACTTGCGAGTGTCGAGATTGAGATCATATTGATTTTAGGATTGCCATGCTGCCTTAGTAGTAGTAGTATGCGATGCCTTGAGAATGTAGGTAAAATTATCGCGGGTAGCAATGTTGATTGATTGATGTTGGTCGTGCTTGCCTTAGTGTAGTGCATGTTGCCTTGAGAGTTTTTAGTGGAAATGTCACAGGTAGCGACGCGAATTAAGGATGTGCTTTTGTGGAGTATGTGCTCTATGTGATGACCAGTTGTGCATGTTCGGTATCGAACCTGGTCGGTTTTTATTCATTGTTTGTATTCTTATCGATATATTTGGTATATATTAGGATATATATATGTGTGTGTGTGTGTGTGTGTACGGTTACGAACGTCTAATTTCGAACGCTATAATGATTTGTATATGTAAGCATAATGATGCTGATAATTTGGATAATAATATTTTATACTTATACCCTTTTATCATGTTATCATGGGATGTCTACCCTAGTGTTTGTTGACCCAGAGATTTCCACCTAGGCTGACGGAGCTTAGAGCTCCCGAGTGTCGGTACCACTTCCTGAGGATCCCTATGAGGTTATTAGGCAGGCTTATTTGGTTGGGACAGACACTGAGTCTGAACCTTTTAAGGACCCTGTTGAGACTGAGGCACCTGAGTCACCCCACACTATAGCACCACCCACATCACTACCTGATAGTACTTTACCTACCTTAGTTCCCATTCTCCGTAGGACCGCGTGTATGGTTGTGCGTGTTCCACCGGTGATGTCATCGGGCCTCTCCGCCAGTATGGCAGAGGTGGCAACTATATCCGATTCAGCGTTCCGTAAGAGGTTTAGGTCCTCTTACAAAACTTCACCATATTCTTCACCGCCAGACCTTCTTTTACGGAAGCATTATCGGGGTACATCTGAGTTAGTAGAGGATGATGAGGAGGAGGAAGAGGATGATGAGGAGGGGGATGATGAAAAGGAGGATGAGG
>BQNB010069757.1:2104-33374 GCA_026074375.1 Tanacetum coccineum
GGCTTTTTTCTCCCATCAGCTTAATAAATGCTATATAATTGTTAAATGAATAAAGTTACTTTGGTTTTTGCGATTTTTAGTTTAATTCCCTTCGTAGAGATTCTTTCTGGTGAAATTAAGGTACACATCGAGGTTCTGTCAGTGTTGTGGGGAAATAGGCTACTGATTCGGATGGTTCGCGCCCGTTGTCTAGGTAGTTAAAAGACCACAGGACTTGAAATTTGGCTTTAATAATATATGTGTGAAAAACCCAAGCCAAAATAAAACCACTGTTTCTTGTCGGTTAGGACTTCCGATGTTGCAGTCATTTAAAGGGTGGAGGTGATAATAATAATAATAATAATTTACCTTGTTAGATTACTGGGTCTTGTCGGTTAGGACGCCCGATGTCTCAGTCTTCATATAAGGCAAGGAATCCGAGACTGATAAAAGTTTACTGGCTCTGTCGATTAGGTCGCCCGATGTGTCAGTTGTTTAAAGGACCGAGAGATAAAAATGTTGCAATAATAATAATAATAAAAAGCCAACTTTTCGACTCCAGGGTTATCTAATAGCCTCACGTCTCTTGACTGTAAGTTGAGTTGTATCAGTTGAAATAAACGGAATAACCCTAAAATTTTTGCGAATTTAGAACCTTAATGTGGACCTTATTATCACCATATCGTCTCTTTAGAAAAGGATTCAAACTAATTATGGTCTAAACCGGGTTTACTTTATATTAATAAGGACATAATTTATTTGTTACAAATAATAATAATAAAACCCTTAGAGGATTTAGGAATAAGAGAGCAAAAAGTAGCTATGCGTTCACAATTAGTATTTATGAGTAGTGTTAGCATCTAATCTTATATTTGGCTGTGATTTTGTTTTAAGCTTAGTTTGGGGATTGTGAAAAGTCGAGGATGACGAACTCCCGTTGTCAAAGCCTATTAGATAAATTTTATCTTAGTTTTTATCTTTAATGAATAAAAAGTTAAAACGGGGCGTTTTTACGATTAAATGATTTTAAACCTTCTTGATTGACCTTTTCTGTTCTTGTTTGATGTGGGGGGTTATTTAATTAAGGGGGTTAGAACATTTTCTTTCCGGGGCGTGTATTGATAACATTGCGTGT
The DNA here is from genome assembly GCA_026074375.1 of Tanacetum coccineum. Lineage (NCBI taxonomy): Eukaryota > Viridiplantae > Streptophyta > Magnoliopsida > Asterales > Asteraceae > Tanacetum > Tanacetum coccineum. The sequence goes on from BQNB010069757.1 coordinate 3,219, forward strand.
GGGACTAGCAATGACTTAATGTAAGGGAATTTAATGTGTGCTAAAACACACATCTTTTATACCTCGGAAAACACTATTAATCGGACTAATAACACTAAAATAAGCTTAATTATATTGCAAATATGTTTGTTTTGTGTTTTTATGTCTTGTAGGGTATAAAATGATTGAAATGGGCAAAACATCGCTTGATTTTCGGGCTCGACTCATTCAAGATTTCTTATTATTCGAAGTCAAGACAAAGTCAATAAAATCCGCTGAGCATGCCATTAGAAAGAGTACGGGAAATCGGTTCTAACGGTGCCTTCGTCTTTTATTGGGCCGGCCCGACGCCATTTATATGGGTCGGACCGACCCATACTTGTATTGAATGAGTCGAGCCCAGCCACGTCCAGTCCATGGAATACCGCAGCCCAGATCACAAGCCCAACAAATGGAGGCCCATTTTTATCAAAGTCCAGTTGTTAACTGCTTAAGTCAAACGCAGAGTATAAAGAAAAGGGGAGCAGCACATCTATAGGGATATATCATTTTTCTTATCTTTTTCTTTTAAGTTTTTTTCATTCAAATCATAAATTAGGAGTAGCATGTAAAGTAGTTTAGGATTAGAATAGGTTATGTCTTTATTGTATTTCTTTCATCTCAATCAGATTTTATAGTTCGGATTTAGTTTGTATCGTACTGTTGTTTTGTTAATGATATCCGGATGATTATTGTTGGTTCGAATGAGTGGAAGAAGTGTCCCAGGTTTAGTAATTCGATTGTTTCGTCTCTTATTAAACTGTCGCATAGCTTATTATGTTTATCGTTACGGGATTGAGTTTTGGTTCGAGTTAGCTTAACAATAACTATCTCGACTTAGATTATTTCCGATTGAGATTAATTGTGTAGTTTTTGAATTAGTTATAGAAAGCTTTTTAGTTTCATTAAGATTTACGAATTATTATTAGTTAAAAATGTTCTTATAGGAAGTTAATAGAAATTTCTTTAAGATTTGGGCTTAGATCTAGCCTAGCCCTATAGGCTTTATAAAAACACTTAGTAAAATTTTATATAAACAGTTTATAAGTTTACGGTTTAGTAGTGTAAGAAGTGATAAAGAGTTTTGTTAAGCTATTTGACAATTGACTTAACTTTGCTTGTTTTGTAATGGTGAACACGGTTCAACTCATGAGGCGTGGAGCTTACGGGTTGTATAGCTATTTATTTCTATAGTTTAGAGTTAGGTTAGATTTTCTAGCTTATTTTAGAGAATAAAGCTTATAAACACTTTATATCTATTAGTAAATAAAGTTTAATTACGATGTGCTAAACATAGCATTAAGTTTAGTTTATATAATCGGGCGCGTTTTTATTCGTTTTTGGTTTTAGCATTCGGGTTCTATCTTTCCTTTCATTTCCATTTTAGTCGTGTAGTTTTATTTAGCTTAATATTTGTTCTTTTTATTTTTATTGTTTATTATTATTAGTGAGGTAGTTTGTATGTTGTTAAGTGACCGGTGAATAGTGAGTTAAGTGTGGATTAAAATGTAAATTGTTGATTAATAATTTTGGCTTATGTTGATTTCTTATTTGAATATTTGCGAAGAGAAAAGCCAGAGAAATAATCAAACATAAAATCTAGTAATTAATATTTTGTAAGATTATCGTTTTCAAAATAGACATCGTTCATGAGAATACTAATACTTTTTACGCCTGTCCATAACCTAAATGGGTGTTAATTCGCCATCCATTTAAAGTATTTGTACCAACTAAAGGCTTGTTTTCAATATAACCAAGTTGTGTGGAGAAAACGGTTTTTAAACGGGTACCAATTCTTTATTATCTCTTTATTTCACATTTAATGATCTTTTCACCTCACTTGACAAGCATATCCTTTTTAGTTATATCTTAGTATTATTTTAGCTTTTATATAATTAGTATAATTCAAAACCAAAAACTAAAAGATAATCAAGCATTAAATAAGAAACATTAACGTAAATCTCTATTCAAATCTCGCCGTGGATATGACACTCGAAAGATTAGATCATTACTTGTTCTCAAGTGATTATTTATTCTAACGGGAAATACTTTATATTATTCGACACGTTTTTGACGTTTATCAGCTATATTTTCTTAATAAAAGGTAAAAAATTGGTCAATATTAACATTAAAGTTTGTTGTTTGTCTAAGTGTATATAGCATAACAGACTTGGTCATCCTTCTGACCAGGTTCTAAGTATTTTAAAACTCAAACTTAATTTTGAAACAAATTCTAATGATGATCTCCATAAGGCAAAACATACCAGAGAACCTTTTCTAATTAGTGACCATCAAACCAAAGATCTTGGACAGTTGGTTCATTTAGATGTATGGGTTCCATACAAGGTTCAGAGCAGGGAGGGTTATAAGTACTTTTTGACTCTGGTTGATGATTATACTAGGTTTGTATGGGTTTTTTTTGTTGAGGGGGAAAGATGAAGTGTTTTCTAATATCACTACATTTTATAATTTGATTAAAAATCAATTTAGCAGAATATCTCTATAATTTTATAATTATGATTAAAATTCAAATTTTATTAAAATATCAAGGTTTTTAGAAGTAATAATAAGAAGTGAAGGTGTAATTGAATATGGATACGTTTTTGTTAGGAAAATGGAGTTTTTTCATCAAAGACTCATGTGCATACTACTATCATACAAATGATATAGCAGATAGATGAATCTGAGGAACTTGTTAACATGTAGATCAGGTACACTCCATGTTTCTAAGGGGATTCCTTTGAATATTGTGGTTGAAGGTTCGGGACTAATCTGTTGCATACACCTCTCAACAAAATGATATAGCAGAAAGAGAACATAGGCACTTGTTAAATGTTGCTAGGTCCCTCATGTTTCAAGGGGGATTCCTTTGAATATGTGGTCTGAGTGTGTGCTAACTGCTGTTTACTTAATTAACAAGACACCAAGCTCTGCACTGTCTGAAAAGTTACCTTATGAAATGATTTTTAAAACCCAACCAAATCTCTCTCATTCAAAAGTGTTTAGATGTTTCTGTTTTTCTATTGTGCTGAATAATGCTGATAAGTTTTTTTCTAGGTCTGAAAAATCTGTGTTTGTTGGTTATTCTTTTGATAAAAAAGGATATAAATTGTTTAGTCTTGAAAGTAAAAAGATTTTTTTACTCAAGGGATGTTAAGTTTTATGAGACTGTTTTTCTTTTCAAAAACCGTTCAGAAAACAAAGAATATGATGGGAGAGATAGTAGGTCTGAAAGAAGTAAAGGCACGGACCAGTTATCACAAGGAGGTACTAAAAATACTGATAGTGCTAGAAGGGATGAAGAGGGACATCATGATGACAGCATATCAGTAGAAGCAGACTGTGATAACTTAAAAAGTGATGAAAATGATAATCATTCTGAGGGTGATGACACTTACTATCAAAATTTAATGATCAGTTCCAAAGTCCAGTTTTAAATCCAGACAGTCAGAGTGTCAATTTAAGAAGATCTACTAGGAAAACTAGTATGCCTGCAAAATTAAGTGATTTTGAAGTCAATACTAAAGTTAAATATAACATTGATAAACAAGTTAACTACTTTAAGTTGAGTGTAGAGAACTTTAACTTCTCAACTAGTCTTAATAAAACTAGTGAGCCTAAGTCTTATACTGAGGCTGCTAATGATATTAGGTGGATTGAGGCTATGAATCAGGAGATGAAAGCCTTGAATGGAAATGGTACCTGGATAATAACTGAGTTACTTGCTGGTAGAAAGTCAATAGGAAGTAAGTGGGTTTATAAGGTTAAGTACAAGTCTAGTGGAGAGGTTGAAAGGTTTAAAGCCAGATTAGTGGCTAAAGGTTATAATCAGAAAGAGGAAATTGATTATGGGGAGACTTTTTCTTTAGTGGTCAAAATTATAATTGTTAGATGCTTACTGTCTATTGTTGTGCATAACAGTTGGCTTATATATCAATTAGACATCAATAATGCATTTTTTATGGTGAATTGGTTGAGGATGTTTATATGAGTCTTCCTGAAGGATATTTTAATAAGGATGATAATAAGGTATGTAAACTTGTCAAATCTCTTTATGGTTTGAAACAAGCTCCTAGAAAATGGAATGAGAAATTTACATCTGTTTTGATAGAAAATGATTTCATACAAAGTAAAAATGAGTTTTCATTATTTACAAAAAACAAGAATGGTAATTTTATTGCCTTACTTGTGTATGTGGATGATATTGTTATAACTGGTAACAATAGTGATGAAATTAATAGAGTAAAAGATTTTCTGAGTTCCAAATTTCTTATAAAAGATATTGGTAAGTTGATATACTTCTTGGGTATTAAAGTGATGCATATTTTATTTCAAAATATATTTTATTCAAGTTTTAAATTTATAAAACTCGATTCACCTGACAAACACACTAACGGGCAGAGAAACCGATTGTGAGTAGTGTAGAGATGGTAAATCCGAGGTCGTCCCAAGAGCTAAGTGTCAATTAGTTTTAATTTGAAGTGTCACGTTTTGAAAATGGTTTTAAGTTGATTTATGAAAATAATAGGAAAGTAAATTGAGAAAATTAAAAGTAATAGAAGATATCAGGGAGAAAAGCGTGTTAGCCTAGCCATTTCATTACTACCGTTATAACTACGTTTTCCTGTGCAATGTTACACCATGGTTTCATTAGCGGTTTCTAAAGTCGACAGACCTGAATAGATATCTTTAGTATGTCCTATAATTCCTTCGATCCCGAATCCCCCGAAAGTCACGAAGGTAGGGAAACCAAGTCATAGTGATTAATCCCAACTATCCCAAGAACTAGTCTAATAACCTATATAGATTATTAACCCTCTATGAAAAAATTCCTGTGCTTTTTAAGTATATTAAGTGATAGAGGTGGTAACTTGGTTAGTTCCTATACTAGGGATAGGGCGTCAAACCTACCCTAGTATCCCTGCTAATCCCATGTTTAATTGGTAATCTAATAACAGGATTAACATGATCTAAACCACCCGCAATACTACCAAAACCCAGGGTTATATGATAGTCAAAGGATATCCAACGAAACCATGATCTAACAGGAAACAAATATTATAAAGATAGTAAATTCATGCCTAGGCCGGCACTTGAAGTGCTTAGCTGCTTATAGAAACAACACAGCAAGAATTAATAAAGGTAATCATGGATTGATAACTCATAATTTTACCGAAGCAGTTTATGAACGATTAAATACAAAAGTAAGATAAGTGTGATCTCCCTTGGACTTCTTGTGGAATTCTTCGAGCTATGGAGGCCTTAATCGCCCCTTGGAATGGCTGTGGAATGGTTGATGTCGAAGTGTCTGAATGAGGCCTCTATTTATAGATTTCGAATATGTTACGGCGTAACCTTTTAGAGTGTTACGCCATAAAGTGCTGACGAGGCTTTCCATGTTGTAGGCATAAAATATGTTACGACGTAACTAATTGGCCTTGTTACTTCGTAACGCTGGCTAGGATGAGTCAGCCTTCCATAATAAAAATTGTTACGGCGTAAACCTTGTATGTGGTTACGCTGTAATACTGCATGCTGACATGTCTTGCCTTGAATAGTTTACGGCGTAACACTATCGTAGAGGTTACGCCGTAATGTCTCATAAGAATTCGTATTTTCTTCATTTTCTTTTCCATTTCCTGTGTTTCTTGTCACATACTTGCATTTTACCTGAAAACAACTAAATAACCGTAAATGTATCAAATTCAAGTATTTATAAGACAATTGCAAGTACCTTCGTGGGCAAATTGACACTAAAAAGTATCAAATATTTAATGTTATCATGAATATTGGAGTCAAAAGGCAATTTGTATTTGACTCAAAGGAAGTATTATTTGGAAGTTTTAGCTAAGTTTGGTATGCTTGCATGTAGGCCTTGTGGTACTCCTATTGAAACTAAAGAGAGTACTGCAAAACCTAAAAGGTTGCCGTGGACAGTCCTTTAACTGGTATTAACAATTATCAGAAGCTTGTAGGTAATTTAATTTAGAGTTAATTGCATAAATCGTCCCTATGGTTTGTCGGGTTTAACGAAAATCGTCCCTGTTAAACTATTTTAACGGATCCTCTCCCTATGGTTCTGACTCGTATCGGGTTTGGTCATTTGACCAATATTTCCGTTAGTTTGACTGTTAAATAGTTGTTTGGTAAGACGAAATGACAAAAATACCCTCTGATTATTATTATTTTATTTTATTAATAATAATTTTACTATGTTATTAATTTTCTTAAATATCTTTTTTTTAAATTAATATTATTATTATTATTATTATTATTATTATTATTATTATTATTATTATTATTATTATTAACAAACATATTTATTAATTTCACCACCTTTTTACTTTGTTGGTTTTATTACCAACATCAAGAGTTTAATCACTAGGTGGCTTATAGTTGCACCACCTTTTCTTTTCTTTTTTTTCTTTACAATACTCCTTTATATATCAACATTCCATCAATGAGATATAATCAGTATCAGGAGAGTGATAATAGAGGGCGGTATTCATGGATCAAAATAATATGTCATCAACGAAAGTGCCAATCTTCAGACCATTTTCTTGAACCATGGACTTAGGTAGCCAAAAATTTCAACAAAAGGATAAATATAGACTACAGGGTTGGTTAAGGTGAAATGATGTAACGAAACATATAATATTCGGTGAAAACATAGATTGGCTTGAACAAGGGTGATCTACGGGTATCTTGCACTAATGATGAGTGCAACAAAAGGTTTTTTTATCACGGGAGGTCGACAAGTCAGTGTAACAAGTCGATAAACACACACATATAGGCTTATTTGGGTGAATTTTTCCTATCTGTTGCCTTCTCCGTTCCATCTTATTCTTGTAATTCCAATTTGGTTCTCAAAAATGATGTACATGCAAGTACTAAAGTCTATATACTAACGCACACTTCATTATTTTGGTGGATTTTTAATAATTGAGTTCGAAATAACGGAACATTAGGCTTAAACCTCACCAAGTAATAATAAAGGGTAATGTGCATTCGGAAAAGATTAATTCTAGTTTAGTGAGAAAATCATGTCAAAAATTTTAAAAGCAGCATAAATTTTCAAAGAAAACTAGAAAATCGAAGGCAAGAATAGGTCAAGTGATAATTCTACTCCCATCCCCCCACTTGATTTGTACAATGCCCCTATTGTACATTAAAGAAATTAAATAAATAGAAAAGAGTAGAATTAGAGCAAGAAACTCCCTTGAGCTTTGCTTCTGATCATATGAAATGTAATATGTTGACGAAAAAATCCCCATCTTAAGCAAGCTCAATATCCCTTGTGATCACTAAATCAAACTAATAGCATAAAATCCTTCAAAAAGAAATATACAATAACTACAAACCTAACTCACTTTCGTAGGAATCACAGTTGTATTTAGCATATGCAACAAGCCTTTTAAACCACTTGGTGGCCCAAGTGGACAAGTGAAGTCTCGTGAGGGTTTCCAGAGAACATACCCACAAAGTTCATTTAGATTTACAAGGTTTAGCATTGTATTAAAAATTTAATTTAAAGGTTTTGCAGAAAGAGTTTACGGCGTAACTCTGGTGGTTACGCCGTAATCATGTGGTATATATTTTGGAAAAAACTTTAGTTTAATGTTTACGGCGCAACCATTATATGGTTTACGTCATAATTAGATTGGTTACGGCGTAACCTTTTATGCTACACCGTAACTATTGGTAAATCAGAAAGGCTACCACATAGTTACGCTCCGAGACAGTCTCGAGATTGCCTCCTAGCTGCTAGAACCTGCAAAATAAGGTAAAACATGCAAACCAACTAATATACGAGAAATGAAATTTAAAAGATGGGTTGTCACCCAACAAGAACTTTTGTTTATTAACGAGTCTTCAAGTTAGACTCATGCCAACTCTATGTTGTATGTCCTTTAATCCAATCAATAACCTCTTGATCATGCTTGTATTCTTCACCTAACTTAAGGCACCCTCGGTAGAACCCTTTTATTTTTTGGTACGGATGATGGATCCCCCTGGACCTATCCTCATCACTAATCTTTAAAATAGGTCATATTGTATTGTGTTGTCTTACTATTAACCCTTACATAATCTTTTTTTATGCTCAAGGATATGGAATATAGTTTGTCATCTAAATTTTAAACAAAGGATTCCATTATAAACGTGTCGTCTATAACTAAACCTATTGTTTTCTTGAAAGGCCTGTCCTAAATTATGAAAAGTCTGTCAACCTTTCTTCACAAATTTGTTGATGTTTTCAGAGAATGATGAAATCAATTAAGAACTGATGACTCTCGATGAACACATGCAAATTTCTAGCGAACCCCACCATATTGTTCCATGTGAATTCAAGTTCATGTTTCATTATAGAGTTATAAGCTTTTTGAGACATAATGTTAAAAGGAGATTCTGTTTTAATGTAAGGATCAAAGCTTACAAACCCTATTTTGCAAGTGATTTAAAGGTTATACAGGCAATGGAGATGGATTATATTGCTACTGTTTAAAAACTCAGGTTTAACAGGATATTTAGTCCCCTCGTAGGTTAAGTCCCTGTAATCCAAATTATCCTATACGTCGTCCATCTCAACAAAGTCATCCATACTGATGCTTAAATTACTGTTGGGATTACATAACATTTCACTAGAATTATCATTAAACCTGGCTGACCCTGTGGGTGAAAGGAACATATTATCATTACTTTCCAAGTTAGGCAAGAAGTCATTATCATTTGGAAAAGTGTCTAGATCGTCATTGCTTAAAAGCAGTTCTTCTAGGTCTTTAGGCTCATAAAGCTCGTTGATTTCTGACAAACTATTTATAACACAAACAGGTAAGATTACGGATGGAGATCCTTTTTTATTGATGTCAAAAGTAATTTGATTCTTTTTTATTGACGTCGAAAGTAATTTGTTTAGTCCCTACTTCTAGAGATATCTTTTTACTGAAAACGTCAATCCTGGCATGAGCAGTGGCAAGCATAGGTCTTCCTAAGATTATTGGGACTTTATTATCCTTAATTATATCAAGAATGATAAATTCAACAGGAAATACAAATTTATTAATTTTTACTAGCACATTTTTGACTATTCCCATCGGCGATTACATGGACCTATCACCCATTTCTATAACCATATTGATTGGTTTAGGGTTCCCAAGTCCCAGCCATTTAAACAAGGAAAAAGGCATAATACTGATGCTTGCCCCCAGGTCGGCTAATGCATTGCTTAGGGTGGTGCTGCCAATAGCGCAAGGCAGAATGAAACTCCCTGGGTCTTTTTCTTTAGGTGAAAGTTCATTTTGAAGGACATCAGAGCATCTAGCGTTTAATTTAACCATGGATACTTCCTCGATCTCTATTTCATGAGATACCAATTTTTGTTGAGTATGTTCTGTATTTACTGATGTGTTATAGATTGTTTTCCCCTCACTGTTTTCATTAGGAACGCGTCTTTTTACCTTTTCTGTGAAAGTCTCAACCTTTAAAGTAGGTTTTTCGCTAGCAGGTTTAAGTTTAGTGGTGCATTCTTTGTTAGTGAGGTTATGTGTAGAGATTAATTAAACAAGGGGATTTATACTTTCCTCAAGTCTTTTTATTGAAGAATCATGATTCTTGAGGTTCATTTTAGTATTTATCATGAATTTATTCATCCATTCATTTAGAACATCTTGCCTTTTGCAAGATTCCTTCAGATAGTGTTCAAATGTGTCCTTGAGGTTGGTTGAGTGAATGTTTAATTTAGGAGAGAATTTGTCATAACTGATCTCACTAGTCCTTATACTTTTGATTTGTTCATAGAGGCTTCTCATTCCATTATTCGTATTAATTTTACGAACATCTACTCTGAGCTCATCCATTTCATGGTTTAGGGCTTTGAGTTTTTTAGCAATAATACTGAATGGAGAAGGGGTCTTTTTACATTCCTCATTATGCCATTTATGGGAGTGACCAACCAATTCTTGAATTGATCTTAATGCTTCCGAAGCTCTAAGCCCAGGAAAAAAGTTCATTAGAATCCAACAATTCGGTCGAGTCCTGTTCCTTTTGCCAAACTATTTATTAACCCTTGTGGGAACTTGTGGGAGGGGGGATTGAATAGTTTTACAGTGTTATTGACTTACGGTTAAAATTTCTTTGCTTATAAAATAGTTTGATTCGAGTTATATTTTAATCAATCAACAATATGAATCACAACAAAAACTATCTAATGTAATGAACTAAATGAACAATAATAATGTAAAGAGATAAGGAAAGAAACGATCAAACCAAGATACCAAGATTTATAGTGGTTCGTCAATGAAAGCACCTCTTCGTTCATACTCCACTCCCCGAGTACTCCACTCGAATTTCTCTATGGTTAAACATCGGATCCTTTAGCGGGAAAACCGTTTACACGTCGTTACTTTCTTTTCCGAGACCTAAAGCTAGATGTCGATGTCATAATCTTAGCTAGAAACAATCTTAAGACTTCACTAAGTCTTTACCACTCACAAGGATTTATTTTCCCTTGGATAGATACATAATCCTAATCACCCTAACTTACACAAATTTACATTACTAGGATCTACATAAACAAAACTAAATGTATGCTAATGAAGATTTCGTGATCTTGAGGAGGAAAAGAGAGATCACTATTAACTAATTGTTATATAGAATACGATTGTTATTCCTCTTGCACTTGATTAGAGAAGAAGAGAAGGAAGAAGGGAGGAAGAAAGAATTAATCTCACTGAAACAAGATCAAGGAATTGTGCTAGTGATCAAATATGTGTTTAGAAAGAAAGTAAGAAGAGAGAAAAATGGATCTGAGAAAATTCATGGCAAGAGGTTCTGTTTTTCAGATGGGGTAGCCCAGTATTTATAGGGGACAAAAAATGACCATTGCTGGTGGCGGTCCCGACGGTCCCTTATATATAAGGGGGCCGCCAGGCCTAAAAGGGGGCAACCACTAGACTCCGCTCTTTTTTTTGTCCTTTTGTGGTGAAGGTTGTATCTGTTATATAACTTTCTATTTTGGGGGAAAATTTTGAATTTCAAAAGTTATGTTTTTAATAAAACATTTCTTTTAATGAATAAATTCTTTGTTTTTATATTTTTATAAAAACACATTTTGTAGAAATATAAGGTTTAAAGAAAACATTTTCTTGATCACTAATCATGTTTAATGATTTGTTTATCCATACCTTAAGTGATTAATCTTAGAAATAGAATTTTATGATTAGTAATTTATAAACGTTTAATTTTATCGTAAACGTTTTCACATTTTGTTATTATCAAAACATTGAGAGGTCAAAAAATATAAATAACGTTTTTAGACATTATTTGTATTAACAATCTCCCCCTTTTTGATGATGACAAAAACATAACTCCATTTAGTATAAAATAGAAGTTATTAAATTATTAATGAGGTTATTCTATTTCTCCTCCTTTTTGTCAAATCAAAAAGGTTAGTCGTCGAGTCGTACAAGAAAGAGAAGATAAAAAAAAAAAATAGACGATAAAAAGACTCCCCCTTGATGTAAGCTCCCCCTTGTTCGGGGCACCAAGGGATCGATCTTACGATAATTTGTTTGCTACAAAACAAGGTTAGAAATACAAGTGCAAGACAAATATTCTTCAATATAACACATTGTATTTAAACTAACAAAAGAAGATTTTCATTCCACCAACAAGAAAATCATACATTAGCACAATCTAAATTAATAATTCATGCAAAATTAAACTGGAAAAACTAATACAAGATAGAGACTTAATACTTACATAAGTCTTAAATGATTCATGATTCATAGAGAATGACTTTTTAAACAAAATGTCTTTGGATTTTCCATTATTAAACCATTTGAAAAGGGTCTATGGTGGAGGTGGAAAATGGGTTGTGAAGGCGGTAGTTAGAAGATACTCAAGATGAGCAAACATAATGTTCATTTCATCTCAAAGGTTCAAGTAGAGGTTACGGTTGTGGAAACAACAAATACAAGTTGATCCATGATAGTCATGATAGTTGTAGTAGAGTGGATGCCCCATGATAGGAGGTTGAGGTGGTGGTAGTGATGGTGAAGGTAGACTTGAGAGATTTTCAAGAGGTGTGATTGGTGATAATGATAGAGTGATATCCAAATAAGGAAGGCTTTGAAGTGGTTTTGAGGGTTATAATGGGTCTAGAGGACCATCCAAGATGTTCTTAAGCAAAGGGTCAAGTTGAGGATGAGGTTGTTCATGAGAGGTTGAAGAGTAAAATTTGAAGTAAGTTTTAATTGAATAGAAGAGATGGTTATTATCTTGGCTTGAGGAGGTTTGATTTGTGGATGGAGTTTTTGATGGTGCATTTGGAGGAGTTGGAGATGAAGAAGTGGTGGTAGGAGAAGGTTTAGTGGTGACTTCTTCATCACTAGAGATGTTGACAAATAGTTGTCTAGGAGGGATTATGGTTAATTTTATTTTCTTAGAAGGGTTTGAAGAAGAAGCATTTGTGAAATTCATGGTAGATTTTTTTAACAACCCGAAATTAAGATCAATGTTTAGACCGAGCCCTATTTTATTTTCTAATTTTTTTTTTTTGAAGAAATAGTTTTTATTCTTTTTGCTCGACTTGATAAAAATCGTCCTTTTAGCTATTTTCGCATCGTGCTTTGGATATTTATCCGTCAAATCATTTAAGAAATTAACAATTTTATATTTTAACTTCGAGATATTATTTACTTTTATTTTAGTACTTTTCGACTTTTATCCGCGTTTGGCTGAATCCTTGTTACAAGTTTACCTAAACAAAAATATACTTCCTTTTAATAACTTTACTTATATCAAAAATACTAATACTACAAAATAATACAACAAATTTACAAAAAAATAATATATAAAAACTATAATCCTAAACCCCTCTAGACGCCACCCCCCCTAAGGCCCAATCCCACTCCAACAAAAAATTTACTTTCCAGGGATTCTTATAATTACAAATTGCATGTCCACTTCCCTTATAAACCCATTCAAAATCCAACACAGTGAAACTCAAAAATAAGAAAAAGCCTGTATCCCTCTCCTCTCCTCTTGCTTCCTGTCGAACCAAAACCACATCAAGAATCCACCATCAAAATTTTTCTACTACTCCTAATCACTATTATGCACTTCTACAATCAACAACATTAACCCTACATTGATCTTTATTAATTCAACAAGCAAAATCACCATGCAAAAGATTTATTAAAATCTTTATTTTTCTTGTCTCTTGAAGTTTTTGGGGTGAAGATTAAGTTAAGGATGGAAGGACTAAGTACCTAGGCCAAGATTTGGTTTGATGTTTTGAAAATTTAAGAATTGGTTATTGGGGTGTTTGGGGGTTTCAGCAAAATCAAAGGAACAAGGAGGGAGATCGTGTCGATTGTTATCTTGCATTTTTCTAGTGTTGTGAGCATCTCTAATCTCTCATGAATCTCTATATATTTTATTTTTGTGCATTATATTTATTTTTATATACTATGGAATCCCTTGGAATAGTGTTAAATTTATATTGAGGTATTGGACACTAGTTGTTTATGATAGTGGATGGAGATAGGCTAGCTAAGGGTATTTGTGAAGTAAGGGTGTGATGAAAATAGTGTTTGGCACGGTCTTGTAGTGAGTCATTTTCTGCAGAAAAATTAAAGCCCACTTTTCCGTGTCATAAAAATGATAAAGTTAAAAACTTGTTTAAGATTATGGTAGAGCTTGCCAAAACGATCGTTTCCATGTATGGATCGCCTTATAACTCTTAAAAACGAAGATTCTATGGTAAATTGAAACTAGAAATAGTCATTGTAAAATTTCAGCTTTTTTGGTATAAATGGTTGCTGACAGAATTTTGAAGGGGTATTTTCGTCACTTTCTAGTCTGTTTCGGCCTTCGGCCAAAACACGAAAGTTGTTCGGATGGCCGTTTTACTGCCCCGCGAGTCGGTGTGTTCTATAAATCAAGTAAAAAATAGGTTAAATGCTAAGGCAATTAACCTGGGTTTCTTTCCATTTTACATTAAACTGCATATGACCTGATGCAAGGGCATTTTCGTCCATTTCTGTCGATTTTCGGGTCTCGGCCAAAACTAAAAAGTTGTCCGGAACGTCGTTTTACGTCAAGGTACTTTAGAGTCCGAGATGTGAAAATGTGTTTTAATGGGTCGTTTTTGAAACGGGTCAGATTTTGCAAAGTATAATAAAAAGTTAAAAACTTATAAAAGAATGGGTTGGTTGCTGATTTATGTTAAAAATTGGGGATTTGAGCGTTTTAGAGTCCGTTTGGGCTTATGAAATGTTAACGAAAATAATTGGGCGATATATATATTATTGGGTGCGTTCCGGTTATGTCCAAAAATAGTAAGGTTATAATTAGAAACTTTATATGGGTAATTATATATATATGCATAAGATTAAACAAGGAAAAAAATGGGTAAGTATATATAAGTTATCGGCGTGTCGGGTTGTCGAAAACTTAACATTTAATTAATCGGTGATTCATATCTTTCTTAAAATGTTAACCTGCTAAAAATAGAAATTTTCCTAAAATAGTAACCTGCTAAAAATAAAAACTTTTCGGAAAAGTGTCGTGAATTAATATCGGGAGAAATACTAATGTTATAAGCGTCTTAATTGATAAGACTTAGGGCGTTTAAGTGGATTCGATAATATGTAATTATATACATATGTGTATAGTAAATATATTTATTTACTTATGCAATATATGTATTTTTTTTACTCGATCTTTATTTCTTCTGATCACGGACCAATATATTATAGGTCGTGGTTGAGGCGTATCATTATTATTCGTTTGTTGTTGAATCTATTATCCGGAACTTCTACCTAAGGTGAGTTCATAGCCCCACCTTTTCTCCTTTAATGGTTTTCTTAAATTATTTTTGGGGTGAGAATACATGCTTGTTTTACCGATTAAATTATCGGTTACTACTACAAAAGCGTTACATGAATATTTTTACTAAAGCTTTTTACTTGCTCTACCACATTGATTTCTAATAAATGTTTGATACAGCTTGTTTTATTAAACCGGACACAAGAACTATTATGGTATGCTGGATCCCCAAATATGAGATCCAAATTGCATGAGTGTTAATGCCAAATGACCCACAACATCATGAACTGTAATTGGCCTATAAAGGTACAACATGAGAGCTAGTTATGATAAATTTGATCTATGGGTTTGACAGCCCTGTTCCAGGGGTATGGATCGAATCCTTTCGAGCACCCAGTCAACGGAACAATTTGTATTTTAGAATTTAGGTATCATGGCTTTTATACCTACTTTCGGGGGCCGAACAAGAATGCATATGTATGCATTGACCGTCAAGGTTTCAGGTGTCATGAGCTCATTGACAATAGAAACGTTGTTTAAGGACTTGTCGTACAACAAGTCACTCGATGAACCAAACTTGTGTTCTCTTTTAATCTCTTACAAACTTTATGATTCACTCAAATTGGTATTGACACATTACTTGGATTTCGAAAAACCGATACTTTTGAATGTGGTAACTCTATCTTCTTACAGAAATATTCTTGAAACTATTATCAATATGCTTTTACTTAAACCTATGGATTTCACCAACTTATTGTTGCGTTTTTGCATGTCATGTATTTTCTCGGGTTATTATCTTCGTAAGTTGAGCTTGGGGAGCATTCGAGACGCGTGTGGAATCAAATTAAGGACTGGTTTTTCTTCTACTTCAATAATCATTATCTTTAAAAATTATACATTGAATCATGTTTGAACTCTTTTTACTTGGTGAAAGGAAATTATTAGGACACTAAATTTATCTCTGATTTAGTTTAAATCGAATGTGACTTTTTATCAAACGTCTCTTTAGAGGTAGATTACGGACTTGGTACTTTTTACTATGAAGTGACACCCCAAAGGTGGTATTCCGTTTTTCTTTAGCGTTGTGATTTTAATGGGGGTGTGGTGGACAAATTTTTTTTTATGGGGGTTCGGGGGGAGGAAGATGAAGATGATAAGAAGATCAAGAAGAGTTTATGATTTAAAGGTGGAAAGATGGTAGATTCAAGAGGTAGGCATGGGGAGTTTGATGTTTTTAGATTCCAAAAATTGTTTCATCAATAAGCAGAATGAAGAAATAAGCTATGCCTAGATGGGATAGTGGTAATCTGCACAGAAAATAAGGTGGTCTACTAGTTGTGAATCCGTGACCCACTGATGGCGGTACCCTTAAATTTCTTGGCGTATTACAAATTATTAGCGGGTATTCAGCCCAGTATTTAAGGGGCCCATTTTCTGGGGACGAAATTTTTTCTAGTTTTTTCCTGAAAACCTATATAAACGTTCTCTTATTTTTGCTGTCAATTCATTTCATCATGAATCCATCTAAAACATAATATTCAAGCATATAGGGACTAAGCATCTAATGTTCAATCAAGAATGCCATATAGATGGGCAAGTAGTCAAGTTAATAAGCATGCAGATTATTTTTATTTATAAATTAAAATGTTTTTATCTTCAAGGTGCACTGCATGCATTGGTTTAAGGATGTTAAAATTGAAAGTTCATGCATGGCAAGCAAGTTGCCCATTCTACGTATCTAATTTATCTAATTATTAGCATAAGTTCAAACAACTAATTCATTCTAGGTTAGTATATTAATATAGATAATAATGTCACTTTAAGCAATTTCCCTCATTGCTCATTCTTATGTTTCTCCACACTTTCTAAGACTTTTGTGATTGACCTTACTCCCACTGATGTCATCTCTTAATTGCACTTGACGGTTTGTGTTTCGGTTTGGTGGGTGTAAAATGGTTCAAGGTGAGGGTCAATGTTAGGTGGATTTTGAAAGACTTAAGGAACTTGATTAGTTAGGGAATTGACATAACAAATGGGGGAAGGAGTGCTTGCACGCGATGTCCCTTCATCATTCTCATCGTCATCATCATCGTTGAGATGAGATGAGGATGGTTGATCGAAGGTGGAAGATGTAGAAACGTGAATTGGACGAACTCTTCTCGTGCCTCGATACATTTGGGTTTTCGCTCTAGTTGAGCGGCAAGAGGGAGTCTTGACAACGATCGTTCAAGACTAAGCGAATCGTCTTCATATTGAGGATATTCATAATGATGAAATCAAACCATAGCGGGTTAAAAGATACCATAAGGTAGTTAAACTAGCTTGCTTGGTGTAACCCACTCTATTTGTTTTGCCATGAAAGTAGGGCAGTTGAATTTTTTCGGAGTTGCAACCGCAATTAAGCATATACAAAGTACATTGTGAGGTCGTGATCTGATTACCCCCCAAAAAACAGAAAAACTCTTCCAAGATTATTTCTTCTTAAGGTTTCATATTGGACACAATTTCACGAGTTGAGTAATTTGATAATTTTAAACTCAATCTCTTCTTGGATGACGAAATGCGGAGTGGACTTGACCTTCTCTATCTTCTCGAACATACGAAGATGATATCATCGGGCGAAGGAGGTTGGTGTGATATGGGGATTCGAAGGGGGCACCATATTATACCAACTCATCAAGTGCCATCGGTCACTAAAGAACAAACGAACGCTCATAGGGTTTTAAGGTATTTGAGCATAAGTTTTTCAAGACAAAGAGAGAAGTATTGGTTTTGAATGACAAATTCAACAAACATTTGACCTTCGTCGGAATAACTCAAACGATACTGACTGTAAAATCAAGACTAAACATAGGACAAACTCTGTTTCAATGATTTAAAGGAGACTCTCCAATAACTCGGCATATGAAACAAAAGAACCGGACATATCTAGATCACGTAAAGTTATATAAACAATATCACACGCCTCGTGAATGTAACGTTCTTCAATGTTTCTTAGTTTTTCTTTTATTGGAGAACGAAAAAATTCATGTGAAATTTGAGGAATGTAGTGTCTTGTGTTTTTGTAATCTTCAGAAGATTTGCGAGGCATGTCACCTAGAATAAGATAACAAGTTCACATTTTAATTGTACTTTTACTTGTAGTGATGTCTTGAGTTTCTTTCCTAGGTGTGTGCCTATATGCAACAAATTAGAGTAACGATTACTCGACTATGTATAACCATTACCTAAGAGTGAATCTAATCGATCCTTTGTTATGATTTCTGCGCAACCAAAACAAGTTGAAAAATACGTGTTGAATTATGGTATCTCGAAAATGTGTTCATGAGGTCTTATTATGTATTTGTCACGTTTATAGGTTGTACTTGACTATGCATAAAAACAATTTTTATGATTGTTCCAAACGTGGTGATTTGAAAATAAAATTGGGTTTTGGTTCGAAAATCAATTTTTGTCTACAATGTTTACTATTGTATACAAATTCCTATATCTACGGGAAGCATATTAGTTATACATTGTATCCTAGTACTCTTAATTGCACAAAATCGAAAGAAAAATCAAAAATCCCCAATTTTGATTTTTGGTGTTCATCATGAACCCTAGACTCAAATTGAAAGAAATAGATAAAATGAGTAAATTGATGTTTGGTTCTTTCTATATTTAGGTTTGATGATGTTTAATGTTGTTGATTGATCTTCACAATGAAGTTTTAATGATTGATTTTGAGTTTTGGTATGTTTTGGGTCGTGTTCGTCGCACCAGCAGGTAAGGGAGTGTTTGTTTTTGTGTTTTGAGAAAAAATTTGGTTAAGTGTCCAATTATGTCTGTTTGATAGCTTGGTTTCCATATATCATGGCGGTCCCAAAAGTCTATTCGGGGGGCGCCTATATGGGGGCCTGCCATCAGCAGTAGTTTTGAACTTTATTTTTGACAAAAATTTCACGAAGAGGAGTGCAATTTAATTTGCATTTCGCGATTTAAACATGTTAAAGTATTCGGATGATGTTTTTAAGTGTCAACGGACACGGAATGGATCACCGACTAGAATTGAACAGAGAAGATATGAGAAGGTACTTATTATGATTATGGAATGTGTTCCATCATTCCTAAACCAGAGTAGATAGGTTAAACGTTTCACGTTTTAAGAGGATTTTAGTGAGTAATGCAGACAATGTTGTCGCATGGACAGTAACATTTTCGATTGAGACATGTCCTTTTTGGACATTATCACGAAGAAAGTCGTGACGAATTTCGATGTGTTTGGTTCGAGGAATGTTTGCACCGGTTTTGCTAAGGGTCAATCGCGCCTTGTTGTTTAACTTGATGGGGACGTCGTCGAGTCAAATGTCGTAGTCGATGAGAGCTTGTTTCATCTATAGTGCTCGTTGACATGCCTTTTCGGCGCTTACGTATTCGGCTTTGGTAGTGGATATAGCAAGAGCGGTTTGTTTCTTCGAGAACCAAGATGTCAAGCAACATCTCACGAATGTACAAATACCGCTAGTGCTCTTTCAGTCAACAATAATCCTCCCGCCTGATCAGTAGTCGGCAAATATACTATGTGTTTCTATGGCGGTACCTTTGGATTTCCATAATCTTAAGTGAGTAGTGCCTTTAATGTATCGGAAGATACGCTTAACCGCTTCAAGGTGAGAGGTTTTGGGAGCCTCTTGGAAGCGGGCACAAAGGCAGACACTAAACATGATATCGGGCCTACTTGCCGTTAGGTATAATAGAATAACTATCTGCTCGATACTTGGTTTTGTCTACCCGACTCACACTTTGTCTTTCGTGAGTTTAGTATCGGAGGACATGGGGTTTTCCTTTAGTTAGAAGTCTCTAGTACAAATTTCTTATGCTTTTCTTTAATGTACTTAGATTGATTAATAGAAATATGTCGTCTTCATTTGTTTAATTTGCAATCCAAGGAAGAAGTTAAGTTCACCATCTATGCTACATATCGAACTCGTCTTGCATGATTTTTGGCAAATCTCACACATGTCTTGTCAAGATCGAACCGATATATGTCATCAACATATATTTGAACAATGATGAGATTTGAACTTTTCTTCTTTGTAAAAATCGTGTTATCTACCATTCCTATGTTGTATTTATGTTTAACAAGAAAAGTTTTTAATCTATCGTACCAAGCTTTGGGTTGCGTTTAAGACCATATAAAGGCTTTTTTAATTTCTAACATGATACGTTTTTCGTAATCAATGATCCCAGGTAGTGCCACGTTATACTCCTCATTGATAAAACCGTTTAAGGATTGCAATTTTTACATCCATTTGGAATAATTTAAAATCTAAGGCGCAAGCATAAGCTAATAATATCCTAATAGACTCAAGTCTAGCAACTAGGGCATAAGTTTCATCATAATCGTTGCCTCGTGTGGTGGTTTTGAGCCTTGTGCAACTTACTTCTAGCCTTATTTCGAGAAAACAACACCGTTTTTCTGTTCTATCTTATTTCTAACTCACCCACTTAGTTCCTATAATTGCAATTTTCTTATGTGTGGAACTATAACACCCAAACGTCGTTAGCATATGAATTGATTTATTACTTCTTGCATGGCGGACTATCAAACTTTCATTCCTAGGGCCTTCATTCACTTTTTTTGGTTATATGGTAGAGGATATCAAAACAATAAAAGTTTCTTTGGTTTGGCTTGTGTTCTAAGGGTTTTGGTGAGGTTCCAATTACATTTTCTAGGGGATGGTTCCTAGATTCCTTAATATTGACTATTTAGTCAATCTCTAAAGTTTCATCCTCAACAACATTTTCTAGGTTTTTCTTTTCGATTTCCCTAATAGCTTCTTCATCTAAGTCATCGTCCACCAAGGGTGATATCTTAGAAGGTGGAGGAGTTTCATTGAATGTCACATTGAGTGATTCTTTGATTTTCCTAGTGTATTTATTAAGAATGATATAGGCTTTACTATTTTGGGAGTAACCTAAAAAGACACCTTCGTAAGACTTTGGGTCAAACTTGGTAAGGTAGTTTTACGTGTTTTATAATGATGCACTTGCTTCTTAACACTCTAAAATAGTCAAGAGTAGGATTTCCTACTCTTAAGATTTCATAAGGTCGTTTTTCCATTGGATGGTTCTAATTGGATT
Organism: Tanacetum coccineum; assembly: GCA_026074375.1. Lineage (NCBI taxonomy): Eukaryota > Viridiplantae > Streptophyta > Magnoliopsida > Asterales > Asteraceae > Tanacetum > Tanacetum coccineum. The sequence continues at coordinate 24,189 of BQNB010069757.1, forward strand.
CGGTGAGATTATATGTTGAAGTATCTACGGCGTTACACCAAAAACTTTTGTGGTCAAGGTAACGGATTGCTCACGTTCTAACAGTGTTATACTCATTTTTTGAAGTGTCCATATTTTTCCATTTCAAACACGCCATTTGATTGAGGAGTGCGTGGAGTCCGAGGAAGTTGTTGAGTATTACCAATGCCATTACAAAACCTCTCCAAATTGCACGTCTTTTTCAAAATCTCTACCGTGGGTCTGTTCTTATTGACACGTATATCCTAATTGATTTTGGATTTTCTTACTAAATATTTTGAATTGATCGAAAGCTTCGGTTTTATTCTTAATAAATCTAGTCCAAGTATACCTAGAGTAGTCATCTACTATGACTAGGGTGTAACGATTTCCTTCATAGCTCCGTACGGCGGATGGACAAAAAAGATCCATATGGATAAATTGTAAGCATTTAGTCGTTAAGACTACATTCTTAGCTTTGTGACTAGCATGACCTTGTTTTCCAATTTTGCAAGCATCACAAAAATATTGATCAAACTTAAGCTTAGGTAGGTTTCTAACTAATTGCTTAGAAGCTAACGATTGAATGAGACGCATATTTATGTGACCTAATCTCCTATGCCACAAAGTGGAATTATCATCAATCGTTGCTTGACAAATTTAATACTTAGGTTTATTTCCTAATTTCATCACATATAAGCCTTTCTTCCTAATACCTCTACCTATCACTTTACCGTCCTTAGTGATTTCACTATCATGTTCAGAAAAAGTTACTCTACACTTATTATCACATATTTGTCCTATACTTAGCAAGTTGAAACCTAGATTATCAACATGTTCTACATTATCTATTTTAAGAGAGTCATTAAAAATCATACCTTTGCCAATGATGTTACCGCGAAGATTACTACCAAAAATAACGTTACCTCCATTGTATACCTTGTAAGTAGAGAAGAGCTTTCGGTTGCACCGTCATATGTTTGGGAAATCACTATCCTTTGATCCGTTTGTCGAGCTCCAAAATCGGAATCCAAGGTATATCCATTTGGTGATCTGAGCTACCACAGACATGTCTCTCGTCTTGGATCTTTTCTTCTCTTCTTCATGCTATCGCCTACCAAGGAACTCCAACAATTGCTCTTTGGTTCTTGGTCTCTCGTTTGCTTTGGACATTCTCCACATAGATGATTTGGATCTCGACTCTAAAGAACTTCTTTTTACTTTTGCCGTTTTTTTTGTCGTCTCAGCTTCTTGAAAGGTCCTTTTTTGTACGTTCCGAGGTTTGTCTCAGGATATCTTCCTCTTCTCTTATAAGAAACTTCTTGAAGCTCTTACCGCTATTGGGCGTTACTCCTTCGTCTTCACTACCGGATAGTTGAACGCTCTTCATCACTAGATCTTTTTAGCCTTTTAAAGCAAGATTTCCTTTCAACTTTTGCTTTGATATTGTGGAATCTTTCTTGTATGATCTTCTCTTTGGACTTTTGCGGTTGTCCAATGTGCTCATCAAGAGTAGTGATGTTTAGTCTTTTGACTCTTACACTCTCCAGTGACCGTTGCTCTTCATTTGGATGTAGAGCTCTAAGAAACTTCCTTACGTAGTTCTTACTAGCGTAACCTTCATCTAGAGCTTTTAAGATAGTTAATTAATTGTATAAATCTAGCAAAATCTCTATCTATGGATTTGTCTTCGTGAAATGAAGAATTGTTCATATTGTTGAACCAATAGGTGTATCTTATTATCTTTGACTTGCTATAACCTTGAGGCGTGATAAACAAAGTTTTTCCAATTTTATTTTGTCGTAGTACACATGAAAATTCGTTCATTTCTTTCTAGGCCAAGCATTGTAAATAACCTTTTTGGGCTTATTATTTTTTCGCAAGCCTTCTTTAAGATCATTAGTTTGTTTTCAAAGGGACAAACCTCATCAAGTTTGGTTTCGGATTTTGAATAATGGAGTTGAAATAATCTTACATTGGTAATAACATGCCCAAAGATCTAGCTTTTAATTTAACTTATGATTTCGAATCTATTTTTCATAGATGAAACTAATCGCTTTCAAAAAGTGGTGGTCTTTGAATAGATTTTCCCTTCTAGTTATTTGTCGGAATCCATGATCGATCAAGCTGTTTAAATTACTAATATATTATTAAAAAATCCTGAGTGACCTTCTCCTGATACTAGTTGTAGAAACTAGCAAGGGGGAGGGGGGTGAATTGTTTTACAATTTAAATTCTGACCGGGTTTAACATTCTTTGCGTCTAAAATGGTTTGATTAGAGTTATATGTTAATCAATTAACAATATGAATCACAACATAAAACATCTATGTCATGAAACTGAATGACAATATAATATAAAGAGATAAGGGAAAAAAACGATCAAACCAGACAAAGATTTATAGTGGTTCGGCAATGAAGATCTCTTAGTTCTTACTCCACTTGAGATTTCACTATGTCAACAGCTCAACTTTAGGTGGCGAGAAAACATGATTTTACACGTCGCTTACTTTCTTTTCCGACACTAAGCTAGATGTTGAGTCCTAATCTTAGCTAGAACCAATCTAATGTAACATTTCTCAATTTCAGGTCATTTTACGACATCTATTATTCGTCACTATTTATTTTGGTCTGATATACAGTTTCTTTTAAATTAACTTTAAGCTAAATTAAGGTTTACATCAACTAAGTAATAAATAATTATTAAGAAGATAATTATTAACTTTGAGTATTTTATTTTTATTTGTACGTAAAAGGTTTACGTTTCGCAATAAAATACATTTGGACACACCCCGGGAATACCTAGACTTACCTAGACTCAAACCAATACCCACTTTGAAACCTTAAACACAAAAATTAAATAAATTCTTGTGTAAAACCCACTATAGCCGAATATGGGCACCAAAAACAACTAGAAATCTTCCAAGATATTGCTAAGTACTTGTACAACTCTCCTTTAATTAATATTAGTCCTTAATGTTCTTAGTTAAGCTACATTATACATTGGATGACAACCATTTCTTGCCCTTTACCCTTGGATACCACGGCTACAAGCTACACAACACACAAATCACCAAAAATCTTTCTAGTATCTCTTAAAGGTACATGTACATCTTATGTTTAATTAAGATAGGTACTTATGGTCTCTAATTAGCTAAATACCCATTGGTTAATAACCATTTGTTCCTTGTCCTCCTTGGTAGCCGCGGCTAGATACATGCACACACACCTAAACCATATGATTTCCACAATCTAAGCAAATCTTGTACATCTTAGAGGTAATTAAAACATGTACTTAGTGGTTTAACCAAAACCATGTCTAATGAACTAGAAACCACTAAGCTACTAAGACTTGGATCGGTTTTGGTCTAGTTAATGTGACTAGGAAGTGTAACTAGGTTTATGCCTATAAATACACACTCATATCTCACCATTTCACACTCTTGAAAACACAAACACTTAAACGCATGCACACTCCTTTGCTTCGGGTCTCAAACCGCAACCAAACAACACACGTTCACTCTATTTGAATCAACAAACATGACAAAGGGTTTCATAACGAGTGCATAAGGAAATATATGAGCTAGGGTTAGGTTACACTAAGCTTTAAAGCTTGGTTTGTTATTTTGGGTCATGTATCATACGAGGGTAGCATCATTTCTTACGTACACTCGAAAAAATAAACACTGGACCATTTGTTAGTCACTTTGAAAACCAAAATAACTCGTACCTTACTTATATCTATACTCATACTTATATCGTCTGTAACTTTGATAACTAGTTATTCTATTGTCGCATTTGAGTACAAAAATAAAGGGGATAGCTAAAGAAAATGCCATGTTACATTATCAAAATAAACGTGTTATACGGCAACGATTGGTTATTAAAACTTGTGTGGTGATTTAAAATTACATAGACCACATGTAATGTGACCTAGGTAACAATCAAACTTTGAAAATTTTTGTTATAAGGGAAACCACAGTATGCATTTATTGTAAACCATATACGATGGCTTGGGGATACGTACGCGACCTTATCAAATGTTTGCATGTAAGGTGCGACGTAAAAATAAGTTAAATACACGATATTGTTATCACTAGGTCCTTTCGAATACTTATATAAGTTGCTAGGGAAATGTTGAGCCTTGTAAACCAAACATGTACACGGCTTGGGCCCAACCGGCCCAACGAGCCTAAGAATGGAAAGCCATAGCTAAATAATAAGCTCATTCGAGCTTATTGAAGAAACTAGAAAACGAGTGAATTTGTATACCATACATGCTCAAGTGCAACTTCTATTGGACCTTTTCTAGTCCAATAGCCGCGTTCGAAGCCTAACAGGCTAATAAGCCCACTTGATGAGCCACTGCTTATTTATAAGCTTTACGAGCTTATTAATAATCCCACAAACTCATTTTTACCAATATAGACCCTTACACCTTTTTAAAAACCAAACGGATCCTAAACGGGCTCGTTAGCCCATTACCGTAACTACTAAAGCCCATAAGCCACAAATAAGCTTTGACCAATTATTGTTGTTAAGCAGCTTTATATGGATTATGATAAGCCCTATGATAAGCTTTGGACATAAAGGAATAAGCCAATACCTTTAAAACTCTTGGTTGGGCTCATAACGAGCCATAAGCCCATTTTACGTGCTTAATTGCTAAAGGAATAATGCCCCATGTTTGGAACAGCTTATAAGCTCCTATAATAAGCCTTATAGGTCTGCGAAAAATAAGTTGAAGTCTAAGAAGGTAACCCTAATGGGACCATTTTATTTAACGTTCGGTTAAGGTTGTTGGTCCAACAAGTCTAATAAGCCTAAATAAGCTCATCTGAGCTTATTAATAAGCCAAAATGATAGGAATAACTTGAATAAGCTTAAAACAAATTTAATTTTGTAACCTTTGAAGGTTTAAATTGGATCATTAATAAGCTTAATGGGCCTTAACGAACCCAATATGCCCATTAAGCATAAATAAGCTTATCCGAGCTTATTTATAAGGAGTTTCAGCTTCTATGACTTATTTGAAAGTAATAAAACTAATTGCCACTTGTTAGAACTCAAACGGGCTTAAAATGCGATTTTTACAAGTTAAGGGACTAAATATGTCAATTTTGAAACTTAAGGGTGTGAAACTATTAACTCACTGTTTTGATAACTTAAGGGACTATTTTCGTCATTCTGAAACTTTAGGGACTATTAGAAGCATATAAGGACTTAAAGTGTAAAACCTTGTAATGTTGGAGGGACTTATTACGTACAAAGTGAAAACTTAAGGGTTCCTTAAAGTGTAATTATTACATTTCATAAAAACTAGCGGGCTGTTTGTTAATTATAGTAAACTAAGGGTATTTTATAAACCAAAAGTGAATTCATATTCTATGATTAACAATACTCGTACAAATTATATTCGGATAATATACAAGTTAACCTACGAGTTAATAAATACGAACATTTATTTATAACTTTTATACGTATATTAGAACGTGTGAAATCGTATACCTTCCCAAGAGCCATCAAGTAAATACAATAACATTAAACATGTGCACCACCACACAAGTGATAACAGTATATAAAAACTAGCAAATTACTGTAGTTTATACATTGAGTCTTTAGCCTAAACTTGTAGACTAAGACTGGCCGTATTTACTTAGGTATTTGACGGTGATTCATACTCGGATATAATTATCATTTTCAGGCGACTATTTACTAAAGTTAGTTTTTGCCCATGTTTTTACAATTATTTAAATAATTTACTTCCTTGGGCGTGAGAACTTGTTTGTTTTACACAATTAGTCGACATGTGTACATTTTATACTATGATTTCGTGTTTGCCTAAGTAGCGATAACCTATTGAGCCCTTTCATGAACTGTCAATTACTGGATCGTGAGCGTGAATGTCATAAATAGATCTATTCGGGAATTGACATCCCCGTTCGGTTGTGATTAGTTTCACGGGGAATTCGAACGTTTCATACCCATTGTCGGATTTGGGATGTTATGGGTTAGAACATCATTCACGGGAAATTATTGGCAATCTATTTGCATTCATACATGTCGAGCTTCGGTGTCATGAGCTTAGGAAAACGTAATCACCTTTTATGATGTTTTGCATCTGATGCGTATTCATACACTTGTGAAATCTTCCGGTCTACAATTGACTTTTCTTATACCTATGAATTCACTACTTTATTTGACGTTCTTAAGCATGTTTTCTCAGGGCAATAAGGCACGAGTGCAGTGATACTTTTGGAAGTCATAAATTGAAGAGTCATATTAAAGATTTGGGGTCTTATTACTTTTGGGAACAATTGTTTTATAAACCGAAATCTATATTTTATGTTGAAAACAAATTTGAAGCCATGAGATTATGTACAAACAAGATATTTTGTTAATCCAATGTATCTTTTTCAAACGACTCGTTTAGTGGTTGTTCTCATATCTTGTGCTATTGATCTCTGAAATAACACCCTCGGATATACATTATATTCCGCTGCTACCAAGATTTAGGGGTGTTACATCTAAGACTTCACTAAGTCTTTACACATACAAGATATATTTAAAATTGGATCTGATACAAATCTAAATCACACCAATACACAATTTACACCTTGGATTACACATAATATAATTTAACACAAAAACACTAAAATGTATTTTATGGAAGATTTGTGATCTTAAGGAAGAAGAAGAGATCACTTGATAACAGTTCGTATATAGAGAATTCATTTGTCTTCTCTTACATTGATTAGGAAGAAGATGTAGAAGAAGATGAAGGGAGGAAGATAGAATTAATCACTTGATACCAAGATCAAAGGTTAATGTTAGTGATCAAGATATGTGTTTTAGAAAGAAAGGAAGAAGAGAGAAAAATGGATCTGAGAAAATTCGTGGCAAGAGGTTCTGTTTTTCAGATGGGGTGGCCCAGTATTTATAGGGGACAAAAAAATTTACCAAGTTTTAAATTTATAAAACTCGATTCACCTGACAAACGCACTAACGGGCAGAGAACCCGATCGTGAGTAGTGTAGAGATGGTAAATCCGAGGTCGTCCCAAGAGCTAAGTTTTAATTAGTTTTAATTTGAATTGTCACGTATTGAAAATAGTTTAAGATTGATTTGTAAGATAACAGGAAAGTAAACTGCGAGAAAGTAAATTGATAGAAGTAATCAGGGAGAAAAACGTGCTAGCCTAGCCAATTCATTACTACCGTCATAACTTATGTTTTCCTGTGCAATGTTATACCATGGTTTCATTAGTGGTTTCTAAAGTCGACAGACCTGAATAGATATATTTAGTCTGCCCTATAATTCCTGCGATCCCGAATCCCCCGAAGGTTACGAAGGTAGGGCAACCAGGTCATAGTGATTAATCCCAACTATCCCCAAGAACTAGTCTAATAACCTAAACAGATTATTAACCCTCTCTGAAAGAGTTCCTGTGCTTTTTAAGTATATTAAGTGATAGAAGAGATAACAGGATTAGTTCCTACACTAGGAATAGGGTTTAAAACCTATCCTAGTACCACTATTAATCCCATGTTCAATTGGTAATCTAATAATAGGACTAACAGGGTCTAAACCACCCACAATACTACCAAAACCCAGGGTTACATGATAGTAAAAAGGATATCCAATGAAACCATGATTTAATAGGAAACAAACATTATAACGATAGTAAATTCATAACTAGGCTAGCACTTGAAGTGCTTAGCTACACATGGCAACAACAAAGCAAGAATTAATAAAGGTAATCATAGATTGAAAACTCATAATTCTTACAGATGTGGTTTATGAACGATTAAATACAAAAGTAATATAAGTATGATCTCCCTTGGACTTCTAGTGAGATTCTTTAAGCTTTTGAGGCCTTGATCACCCCTTGGATCTGTGGTGTAATGGATGATGCTAAAGTGGCTGAATGAGGCCTCTATTTATAGATTACAAATTTGTTACGGCGTAACCTTGTAGAGTGTTATGCCGTAAAGTGCTGACGAGGATTTCCATGTTGTAGGCATAAAATATGTTACGGCGTAACTAATTAGCCATGTTATGCCGTAACGCGGATTAGGATGACTCATCCTACAATAATAATGATGTTACAGCGTAAACCTTTCATGTGGTTATGTCGTAATCTTGGTAGGGGACGTGTCATGCCTTGAATATGTTACGGCGTAACACTATCGTAGGTGTTACGCCGTAAACCTTTGTAAGAATATGCGTTTTCTTCATTTTTACGTCCTTTTCTTGTGTTTCTTGTCACATACTTGCATTTTACCTGAAAACAAGGAAATAACCGTAAAACTATCGAATTCAAGTATTTATAAGACAATTGCAAGTATTTTTAGGGGAGAATTGACACTAAAAAGTATCAAATATTTAATGTTATCAGCATTAAACTTTCAAAGCTTGAAATAAATACTGGTTTTATAAATGGGTTACCAAAGAAGTAGCTAAGTTTCTACCAAAGTCTCAGAAACACAAATGGTATGAAAGATTCTGAGCTTGCTTCTCTATTTGGTAAACTCAAATATGAAGAAAACCTAATAGACAGTATTTATGAGACTGAAAAGAACAAATCTGTTGTCTCTGCAACACCTTTGTCAACTGCATTCATCTCTACCTCTATTGTCTAGGACTTTCAAGATCGTCCTGATGATGAAGATGATACAAGAAGCAGTCATGAGTACCTGAATGATCTAGAAAAAGAATATCAAGCAAGAGCTCTTTTAGCCAAGTCTAAAAGATTCTTCAAGAAGGGTACTCAAAGGTTCAGCAGTGAAAAAGCCACTGACGAAACTAAATGCCACAAATGTGGCAAGAAAGGTCATTTTGCAAGAGACTGCTGGTCAAAAGTTTTAGTTCCCTCATATCAATCACCCTTTCATCCAAAACCTCTTAGTTCCTCTCAGCACAAACCAGAACTAAGGCCTACTAAGGACTTTGAAGCTAAATACAACAAAGTCAAGGCTAAACTGGCTCTCCTAAGTTTAAGTACTTTAGCTTCCAAAGCCGTAACTGTTAAGAACAAAGGTCTCATCGCTGAAGCCTGTGAATGGGATGAAGAAGAAGTGTCATCAGATGACAATGAGATGGGGGAGGTTAAAGTACTCATGGCACTAGCTGAAGAAAATGATGCTGTCAGCAAAGAAGGCGCCAAAAATAGTGAATGAGTAAAGATCTC
>BQNB010069758.1:0-29326 GCA_026074375.1 Tanacetum coccineum
TTTATCATGATGTTTAGTGCTTATCTTGCTTAGTTGTTGGTTTAAAAACAGTTTGTGTCATTTTCTAAGTTAGTGCTGATAGTAATGGTAGTTAAAACTATTGGACTGTTTTAGCTTATTTAAGTGCTTATTCTTGATTGAAGTCTGCTTATAAGTGTCTTAATTTGTTATTTGATAATCTGTTTGGCACAAAATCAGCTTAAAATAAAAAGAAAAATGATTTTTGAAAACCTTAAGGGGTGTTTGGAACAAGCAGTACTAACCCATAGTTAGTATGGCTAGTTCTATTTTTGGATTTTTAAAGCTAGCAGTACTAACTTAAAGCTAGCAGTACTAACTCCAAGTTAGTACTGGTAGTTAAAACTGTTAGTACTGTTAGTTCATTTTAGCTTATCAGCTTATTATTTTTGCTTATTTAAGTTTTCCTTAGCTTTTTAGAGTAGATTAAACCCATTTTCCTTTACTGTCTTTAGTAAAGCTTACTTTAGCTTATTTGCCTTTTCACAGCAATTTCAATAGTTTATCAGTTTGTAGCTTTTTAGCTTATTTGCCACTTTAGTTTATTCTAGTTGCTTATTCTTATGCCTAAGTGCTTATTAGGGGTAGTTAAATATCTGTTTTAGCCTATTTGCTTATTTCTTGTTTCATCGTGTTTAGTCAAGGCTAGCAGTACTAACTTAAAGCTAGCAGTACTAACTCCAAGTTAGTACTGTTAGTTAAAATAGTTAATACTGTTAGTACTGTTGTTAGTACTGCTGAGTTCTCCTGCTTAGTTTAATTATTTGCTGAATTTGCTTATTTAGAGTTAGTCTAGCTTATTTGATTTGTCTTAAGCTTATTCGAGGTTATTTGTGCCTTAGTATAAATGTTTTTAGTGTTTTTACTATTTTTAGCTTTTATGCCTGTTCTAGCTTATTTTCCTTGTTTATCTTTTCATGCCTTGGATTATTAAGTTTAGTGTCCAATCATATCCTTGTCATATTCAAACATCAATTATCAATTCGTCATTCGATTTTCCATTCAAGCCTCGTTGGGACATAACGACCCGGAAACACTCTATACTACTTTCGGTTTTATTGATTTCGTGGAATTTGATCCTTGTTATATATTTATATTTATTCATATTTATTTATGTGTAAAAAGGAATAAGTTCATGCAAGTCAAATTTTGGCGTCGTTGCCGGGGAGGCTTTTAAACGATTATCATTACGTTGACAATTTGTGTTTGAATTTGTGAATATTTTCTTCTATAAAAATATAAAAAGTACAAAAATATTTTTCATTTTCTTTTATTAGTATAATTATCATATAAAAACAAAAGAAAAACCAAAAATATAAAAACATTGTCTTAATCAAGAAATAAAATTCACAAATTGGTAAAATACCAAAATATAATATTCTCAATTGAGGTATTATCATAATAACTTCCGGTGAACTTGTTGGTTCCCAACTCGAACAAAAGATTTAAAAACTTGCCATTTGTGTCTCTTACGACGTACGGCTCACCTTGAAAAGTTAAACAAACTAAAAAGTGGGTATAAGGAGGGTTGTTCCGAGGAACTACGACCCGAAAGGAGAAATAAGCTTCGCGCTATTCCTACTCCTCCGCTCACCTGTGCGTTTATCTTTTTGAGAGCTACCGTGAAGTAAGTAGATTATTTGGTTGAAGTTGTCTTATCTCATTGTCCGTTAAAATCAATTGTGAATAAATCATTGAAAAACCAAAAAAAAAATTAGTGTAAATTTTCTTTTTATATTTCTATTTTGTGCATGCGCACTCGTTCTCAAGCCCGTAAACGTCGACAACAACAAGTCCGACAAACTTCTGTTGAATCACCAAAAGATTTGGTGGTAATGCAAACTCGAAGAAAATGCAAAAAGCTGTTTTGAAACAACAGTTTGAGGCATTTACTATCTCATCTAAGGAAAGCTTAGAAAGGGTATGATAGGTTCCAAAAACTCCTATCACAGTTGGATGCTCTTGGTGCTGGAGTGGTCAGTATGAAGAAGCAAATCACAAGTTTATGAGGTCCCTCCTCCTAGCATGGGACAGTCTACATGACTATGAGAACAAAGAGAGAATATGACACTCTGTCAATAAATGATTTTATACAATAATACTGAGTGTCTTTGAACAAGAACATCCAAAATACTCATCTTCTTCCCCCTGGCATCCTGATAATTGGCTTTTCTATCATATGCCCAAGCCTCTTCAAACAAGCACAAGCCAAGCCATAGCAGAAGTTATAGTCTTATAACCACTTTCTCTTCCAAAGCAAACCAACTTGCTACTCCTGGTCTTTCAAGATGAAGTTATCTATTCTTTTCTAGCCACAAATGCTTGATGATGTGGATTTTGATACATGACGACCTAACAAATTGATGATCTGGATTTGGGAAAAATGGGATAAAAATTGGCGATGTGCTACGACTGCTATAAAGATTAGCATATTCTACATAAGACAGGCAGTAGGCCCAAGAGTTTGATGGAAAAAAGCATTTGGCATTTGATAAAGAAAAAGTTTGAATGTTTCAATTGCCACATTACTGGCATTTTGCTAGGGAGCAAGTATTTTAAGTTCAAAGGAAGGTAGCAGGCAGAAGCAGTAGAGGTCAGGAATTTCAAGCCAGTGAAAATTGAAAAGGGAAGCTTTGATGACTATTGATGAAAGGATCAAATCAATTGGGTAGAGCAGACTACAGATAGGAACTCAATCATGCTCTAATGCTTTTCACTGTGATAATGAGGTATCCATGTGTTCTAAATTGTGTTTTAGATTCATATAATCTCTTCAAGACTAAGTATGATGAACTGCAATAGAATTTGGGTAACCAAGATGCTGCCTTATTGCCCCATAAGATAGACGTTAAGAAGTTAGAATCTCAAGCTAAGAGCCTCCCACAACCAAATCTTCCTTAACTGAAAAATTAAATTTTCAAGCTAATCAAATTTTTGAAAAAGATGAAAAGCTGAAAAAGTATAGAAGAATAGGAATGAAAGCTGTCAAAGACAAAGATGCTTTACAAAAAATTGTTGACTCTTGGTCTGCATCTTCTAAAAATCTTTGGAAGCTAATTGATTGTGGGATGAGCTCAACTGTTAAGATAGGTTTAGGATATGGCATACAATCAAATGCTGAGGTCCTAGGATATGAGGAAGAGATAAGTAGAGGTATTTTTGCTTTTAGGGAAACAGATGCAGGATATTATGACATCCCACTATACAGCAGATTTAAACAAGTAGAGTATAAAGGTGTCCCCCATCCTCTTAGTGGTGATTATACCCCTAGGGAACAGGAGGACATAGATGATTCTCTGTATGAGTATGGTAAATATGGGCCTCAACCTCAATCTCCTAGTCCTACTGAGTCTGATGCAAGTTCCACTGTTTACTCAACTTGTCAATCCAATGACAGTGATGGGGAACTAGGAGCTGTATCTGACCATTCAGTCAATGATGACCCTATCCATGACCATATCCCTATACCTTCTATTGAGCAGGTTACCATTGCCACCCAAAAGACTCAACCACAAGTGCCTAAACCCCAACAAACAGTTGACCCTAGTTGTGCACAGCATGTAAAAACTCCTAGGCAACCAATTAGGACACCAGTGACTCCCTCACCTATTTCTTCATATAATAGACAGAATTGGAATCAAAGAATGGAAAGAGACTTAGGTGCAAGATATTCTTTTGAAAGAAAACCATGTTTTGTGTGTGGAAGTCTTAGTCACTTGATTAAGGACTGTGACTATTATGAGAAGAAGATGGCAAGGGAAGCTGCTCTTAAGAGCAAAAGGGTGGCTCATGCTGAAGTTAGGCAAACAACACCAGCATGGACTAACACTAACAGGGTGAATAAAGCAAATCAGTTCACCCCTAGACCTGTACAACTAAGTAACATTATACCCAACCTTAGTATTGCTAGCAACACTATTAAAACTGGTAGGGTAAATGTTAATACTGGTCATGGAAATGTTAGTTCTGGTAGTATGCATGTTAATTCTGGCACTCAAATTAAGTCTAGTGTTTCTAGATTTAATACTGGCAAGCAACATGTTAATTCTGGTAGTATGCATGTTAATTCTGGCACTCAAATTAAGTCTAGTGTTTCTAGATTTAATACTGGCAAGCAAAATGTTAATTCTGGTAGGGTGCATGTTAAAACTGCTAGAGTAAATAAACTAGTATTATCAAACCAGACTTCTCAGGTGAATCTTAAAAGTCCAAAGAAATGTTTTTCAAAACAAAGTTCATTTGTAAATAGACCCTTTTCAAGGAATACAGCATACAAGTCAAATAAATATGCTGTTAAGGGCAAAATGGGCACTGCTGTTAAGACCTCAGCAGGTTGTGTTTGGAGAAAAGCAATACCACTCTCCAATACCAATAGTGGACCAACCCCTGATTCAAATGTTAATGTTTCTAGAGGTCCACAAGGCAGACCCAAGCCTGTGAAGGCCTGGGTCCCAAAGAGAAACTAATCTCTTTTTGAATGTGCAGGCTCATCCACTGAAGCATATGGAGCATAGCGGTATTTTTGATAGTGGATGTTATGGACACATGACTGGTAACAGGGCCCATCTTGAAGATTATCAAGAACTATCCAAAGTGGGATCTGTTACTTTTGGAGGAAGTAAAGGTAGTATCAGTGGAAAAGGTACAATTAGATTAGGAAATTTAGTTTTTGATGATGTGGCTTTTGTGAAAGAACTTGGACATTTTAACTTATTCTCCATATCTCAGATATGTGATAAAAAGTTAAATGTACTTTTTACTGAAAAAGAGTGTTTTGTGGTGTCCTCTGACTTCAAGATGCCTGATGAAAATCAGGTCCTTCTTAAAGTTCCTAGGCAACACAACATGTATACTTTTGATATGAAAAATGTTGATTCTTCAAAAGGATACACTTGTTTATTAGCAAAAGCCTCATCTAATGAAGCTAAATTGTGGCACAGGAGGTTAGGTCACCTTAATTTCAAAAACTTAAATAAACTTGTGAAGGGAAATCTAGTTAGAGGGTTACCTTCCAAGAGTTTCAAAAATGACCACACTTGTGTTGCTTGTCAGAAGGGAAAGCAACACAAGGCCTCCTGTAAGGCCAAGATTGACAGATATGTGACCCACCCATTACACACCTTGCATATGGACTTATTTGGACCTACCTCTGTGAGGAGTATCAACCATGCAAGTTACTGTCTAGTGATTACTGATGACTGTTCAAGGTTTTGTTGGGTATTCTTTCTAGCCAAAAAGGATGAGACTAGTGACATTCTTAAGACTTTTATAAGACAGATAGAAAACCAACTTAATCAAAAAGTAAAAATCATTAGATCAGATAATGGGACATAATTTAAAAACAGAGTTATGCTTGAGTTCTGTGGGGGAAAAGGGTATAAAACAAGAGTTTAGTAATGCACGAACTCCTCAGCAAAATGGGGTTGTTGAGAGAATGAATAAGACCCTTATAGAGGCTGCTAGGACTATGCTAGCTGACTCACACTTACCTACTACTTTTTGGGCAGAAGCAGTCAATACTGCTTGCTATACTTTCAACAGGGTAAGAGTGACCAAGCCTCAGAACAAAACTCCTTATGAGCTTTTGATTGGCCACAAACCAATCCTTAGTTACATAAGACCATTTGGGTGCCATGTTACCATTCTCAATACTCTTAACCCACTAGGAAAGTTTGATGAAAAATCAGATGAGGGTTTTCTTGTTGGTTACTCTGTGAACAGTAAAGCCTTTAGGGTTTATAATTTAGTAACCAAAAGAGTTGAAGTAAACTTCCATCTTGTCAGCCTTTTTGAGGAAAAAACCAATGTACAGGAATAGCCATAGGTGGATGTTTGACTTAGGACTATCTTACAGACTCCATTAACAATGGTACCTGTTCTTTGCAATAATCAAGCTAACCTGCAGGTCAAAAGAGAGTCCATTGATATGGATGTGCAGACTGAGGAGGCTGCAGACCTGATGGTGGTTTCTTCTACATCTCTAACTAAAGCCACTAGAAAAGCTGCTGTTTCTGAAAAGATTGCTAAAAAGAAGACTCACTCCCCAAAGCAGTCATCTTCAACACCAATATCCAAATCTGCTGATTGACATATTGGACTTTAGTGAAGAGCTGGATGCATCTTGCTTGTGAAGAACTTAGGACCAATTACCTTGCAACACACCTACCAGTACTAATACAGGTTCATACTGGTAGTGATAATCTTAATATAGTTTTTGAGGAAGTTTACTCCTGGCCAATATTGAAGCTTTCTATCTACGTGCTGATCATGAGAAGAGGTCTTACTCTGATGCAGGGATGATGAGATGCCCTGCAATAAGGATTTATGATAACATCAAGTGAAGGTTATCTTTGAAAGGCTTTCTTATGATGATGATGGGATTATTACTGATTTCAAAAATCTACCAGATGAGGTAGATGTCAGTACAAACCACACTCTGAGGATTCACAATGCTCATCCTCAAAGTCAAATCCTTGGAGATCCCAATACACCTGTTCAGACTAGAAGCTCTCTCAGAGATCACTGAGTCATGCTCTTGGGAGCCACCATACAAGCACAAACAAAGAAAGAAGCAATATAAGATCAACAACATTGTCTCTATTTGCTTGTTTCTTATCTCAATTGAACCAAGGAAAGTCTCAGAAGCCTTGAAGATGAAAGTGTGGTGGAAAGCCTATGCAGGAAAGGAATTGTTGCAGTTCAGCTTCAACAAGTATGGGTCTTGGTTGATTTACCCATTGGTGCTAAGGTGATAGGAACTAAATGGGTATACAGGAACAAGAAGGAGAGGATGGGAGGAGTTGTCAGAACAAAAGCATTAGGCTTGGTAGTCAAGGTCATCAGGCAAGAAGAAGGGTTGACTATGATGTGGTTTTTGCTCCTGTAGCATGATAGAAGCTATTAAGGTTGTTTTTAGCCTTTGCCACATTTATGGGGTTCTTAGTCTATCAAAATAGATGTTTAAAAGTGCTTTTCTGTATGGCATATTGATGAAGAGGTGTATGTCTCACAACTCCTGGATTTGTGATCCTGAATCATCCTACAAAGGTTTATTAAGGTGGTCAAGCTTTGTAAGGATTGCACCAAGCCCCTAGAGTTGGTTTGCTACTTTGTTCACTGTCCTAGAGCAACATGGGATATAGAGGGGCACCATTTGACAAGACTTATTCATTAGAAGAAATCCAAAATTGATTATCATGCTGGTTCACAGAGTTATGTTGATGTGCATCATTTTGGGTCTACCAAAAGTCTTGGTGTGTTAAGTTTTGATGTCTTGATGCACAAGCCAGATTTCAAATGAGTTCATGGGTGAACTTATCATTTTTTCCTAGGTCTACAAGTCAAGCAGAACAAGGGAGGAATCTTCATATCTCAAGACAAGTATGTAGCTGAGATACTCAAGAAATTTGCTCTTGAAAATGTCAAAGCTGCCATCACTCCCATGGAGACCAAGTTGCCTTTGACAAAGGATGAGGAAGCTTTTGATGTAGATGTACACTTGTACAGATCTATGATAGGTTCCCTCATGTACTTAACTGCTTCTAGACCTGATATTATGTATGCAGTATGTGTTTGTTCACGTTTTCAGGTAACTCCAAAGACTTCTCATCTCAATGCTGTCAAGAGGATCTTCAAGTATCTCAAGGGCAAACCAAACTTGGGCTGTATGGTGATCCTATGGAATTCACCCTTGATTTGGAAAGCATTCTCTTGACAGTCGACTATGGTGGGTTCCTACCTTGCAGGAATTCTACAACAGGTGGTTGTCATTTCTTGGTCAAGACCTTATTCTTCTGGCATGTAAGAAACAGACTATTGTAGCGACTTCAACACTGAAGCTGAATATGCAGATGCTGCAAATTGCTTGGTGGAAATGTTGTGGTTCAAAATCAATTGTTGGACTATGGTTTCAACTTCATGAATACCAAAATCCACATTGATAATGAAAGCACAATATGCATTGTGAAGAACCCAGTCTATCATTCTAAGACCAAACACATTGAGATTCGTCACCACTTCATCAGAGATTGTTATGAGAAGAAACTCATAAGTGTGGAGAAAATTCACACAGACTTAAATGTTGCTGACTTTTGGATCCTACCCATTTGATGGACCACGGTTTAATGACTCGTGGTGGTTAGATTGGTGATGATCAACCCATAGCAACATTTAAGGGGAGGCTTAGATGTATAGTTTGTTAATTCTGGTAGCTAAGTAATATTAATACTGTTAGTTTGTAATTTTTAATCCTGGTATTTAAGTTAGGTGTCATATTAATACTGTCAGGTTAATACTGGTAGTGTGTCCTATTAATACTGTTAGGTTAATACTGGTAGTTAAGTAGAGTTAATTCGGGTAGTTAGCTTTTCCTTAATTCTGTCTATACAAATTTTTGCAATATGTTTTTCTTTTTGTCAAATTTTTGCAGGCATAGCTTGGATGCAAAGGAGAAGTGTGTTAATTCTGGTTGAAAAGAATTAATTCGGTTTGACTCTAAATTAATTCTGTTTGACCAAATTAAGTCTGGTAGTGTAAATTGTTAATACTGGTAGTTTATTGTTAATGCTGGTTGCGGGAAAATTGACTTTTTATGTTTTATCACTGTTTAAAATGTTACCGTTGGAGATTTTTACGACGCAATAGTCGCACAACAGAGTAGCTATATATAGATAAAGTTTGATTTCTCTTTCATACTTATCTTTTTTATTGATATCTTTTTTTTTTGCAAAGTAAAAATTTTTCTCAATAACAAAATAGTCAAGAGTTCTGTTACCAGCATCTACAATTTCACTCGCATCAAAACCCAAGTATCTCAATCCGATAGTCACATGGCTCAATTAAAGTATTGTGACAAACACAATCAAGTGGGGTTTTTGCGCAAACCTGACGAAAGTACAGGCGAAAACCATCGTTGCTGAGATAGTGGACTTTCTTTTTATTGCTATTTTTTAGTTCTTATTTTCTTTGCTGTAGATGTGGGACTTTCTTCGAGGTTCAAACCTCAGGTATGCTTTAACTACTAATCCACCTATCTATGATTCTCTAGTAAAACAATTTTGGCAGAGTGCTATCACCACTTCCAACACTGATGGGTCTATAGAAATAAGGGCAACGATTGATAACATAAGATACACAATCTCTGAGGCATCAATTAGGGTTTCACTTCAATTAGATGACGCCACAGGAATAACAATGTTGCCAAACGCTGACCTTTTGAGGGGTTGTATTGGGGGGGGGGGGGCAAATTGGGTATCCTACTGATGAACCTTTACCTTTTTGGAAAAGTTTCTTCAACCCAATGGAGTTTGTTAGTCCACCTGTTTTACATTGTATAAGCTCTAAAAGTGGGTGGATGGGATCAATTTGGTAGGCAATATGGCTATGCTTTCGATCTGTCTTCCACTGGTAGAGTTTTTTATAACTTTTCTTAACTTATTTTAGATGGTCTGTTATGGTGCAAATTTGAAGAGCAAGACAAAGTTTTTTTTAATGTATCCCCGTTTTCTGCAAATGATTTTTAATTATCAAACGAAAACAAAACCTTTATCTAGCTTATGTGAGTCAGACTAAAAAGATTTTTCGGAATATTGAAAAGGGGGTTTTGAGTTTTAGGGGGGCTCAAGTTAGGGCACCAAGACCTTCTATGCCTTTCTGTTACTTGCTTGCTACACTAACCCTTAGTGCAGAGACACGAAAATGTGCTGTGGGCTCCATCTCAACCCTCCCATCTTCTCTATTTCCCCTACACCAACACCACAACTATCCCTACACAACACCACCACCATATCATACACCACACCACCACCTATCCCTACACCAACACCACCACCTATCCCTACACCAACACCACCACCTATCCCTACACCAACACCACCACCTATCCCTACACCAACACCACCACCTATCCCTACACCAACACCACCACCTATCCCTACACCAACACCACCACCTATCCCTACACCAACACCACCACCACCACTCACCTCTGAGACTGAACCTACAACAGATGAGCCACATCTATGAGGGAGCAATCTCCTGTCACCATACTTTCTCACCCTCACAAGCAAGGCTCCACTCACTATGCTATGGATGATTTGCTTCAAGCAGTTCCTAAGTTGATTTCAAGAATTGATAGCCTGGAGCTGGATCTAAAACAAACCAAGCTAACCATGGGAAATGCAATAGTGAAGCTAGTCAAGAAGGTAAAGAAGTTGGAAGGGTTTATGCAAAGAAGGAATTTGGTTTTGACATGATTTCTGACGAAGAGGAAACTGAGAGTCAAGGAGAAAAGTCAAGATGATCTCAACGATTCTTCAGATACAAGGAATGATTTACTCCTCCTACAAAAAGGTAAACAACTCAGGGCGGAACAAGTGGGAAGAAATAAGTCCAAACAATCTTGAAGCAGCCAAAACTCTCTCAAAGGTTGCCTCCTTAAAACCAAGGTCCATTGACAAGGGAAGGAGATACAAGAGAGGAAAAGAGACTAAAGGTAAGAAAGTAGTCTCAAGCTTGGACTTTCAAGAAGAGGTTGATGATGCTGCTGGTGAGGTTAATACTGCTGGTGAGGTTAATACTGCTGATGAGGAAGTTAATACTGTTAGTGATATTAATACTGGCAGTATTAAACTTAATACTGTTATTGAGCAAGATAGTACTGCTGGTGAAGATAAAGGACAAAGGTAGGTGAAAGCTCCTATGTGATGTGAAGAACTCCAAAGAAGTCCAAAGGAACAAATTTTACATGAAGAAGCTAGCCTTAAAGAGCAATAAGATGGGGATTCCTTACAAAAGGAAGAGGAGGCTTAACAAAGATATTTGGTCTGCGCTTCTAGCACAAAGAATTGCAGAAGAAGAAGAACTGACTGAGCAACAGAAGAAAAGAAAAGCTCAAGTACAGTTTGAGGCTCAGCATTACACAAATGAAGATTGGGATTTGATTAGGGCAAAGCTTGAAGCAAATGCAGAGTTCTCAAAGAGCATGCTTGGAAATGAACTTCAAGGAGAAGATTTTGCAAAGAGAATGGTGGATCTTGTGAATAAAAAAAAGAAGTTCTTTGCTGAAGAAAGAGCCAAAGCTAAACGAAACAAGCCCATGACCCAATCACAACTGAAGACTTATATGATGAACTACTTGAAGAATCAAGGGTCGTGGAAGTTAAATCAGCTGAGGAAGTTGAGTTTTGATGAAGTCAAGAAAGAGTTTGAAGGCTTTGTACAACATGGTTTTGAGTCTTTGCTCCATAAGTTTTGAAGCTACTAAAGATAGTTGAAAAGATTTGGGAAGAGGCTTCAGGCTAAGACTCCAAAGAGACTGAAAGAAAGATAACGATGACGAAGCAAAGGATGAGATCGAATCAACAAAGAAGTTGGATAAGAAGAAGAAAGCAGAGATGGCAAGAAAAGGTTGCATAAAGTGTTGATGAAAATGATTCTGAAAAATTCTAGATAATGGTGGCGAGTGAGCAAGAAGGAGTCTAACACAGGTACTGACACTCCTATTAATCCTGATCCTGTAAGCATGAAAACTCTAGTGTTGCTACTTATAAGATTATTAAACAAGGAGAAATAGGAGATCCAAAATTGTTAGAGAAGAGGGAACGTTAATAGTATATATTAATTGTGGTGCATGATAAAATCTTATAATCTAGGGATGACCTTATCGAGTTGTATAGGATAGTGAATGAATAGATAGGATGGATGGGCCTCTCGGAGGATTAAGTTTAGAGAAGGGTTTTTTAGAACAGTTTAAGAATTATTTTTTGAAGGAACTGCTTAGCCCAAACAGATTTATATGGAGTGAGATAGGGACAACAAAAGATTATAGTTGGGCAGGCTATTATGATACCTGTAGGGTACATTGCTTAAACTTAGAATCCATGGATGTTTATATGTTGTTGGAGTAAAATATCCATTTTCGTGAGGTATGTACAACTATGTTGAAATGAAGCTTTTGGATTGGAAAAGATAGTGAAAGATTGTTTTATAGATTGTTGAAAATGATGGAAAAACAAGCTGACATTGAAAGTAGTGAAGTTTGTAGGGTTGAAAGCCTAGGATAGAAGATGAGAAGGATAACACTTGGTGAAGGTGCTATGCACTAACACAACAAATGGTTATCAGTTCACCATGTCTAACCAACATAAGGACTGGCTAGTCCAAGAGCAAACGGCTCTTGGTAAAGACTTCTCAAATCCGTTCTATGGTTGACAATATGCAAATAAGTTGTTATGGTTTTTCAACATCACCATATCTGTTAAGTGAATAGTGGCTGAGCCCACAAGTTTTGGCTTTGTGGTAATGGCTTTTTTGTGGAATAACCGTAACTAGTCATAGATTATGGCTTAATGGTAAAGACTGCAAATCCATGTTAGATGGTAGACCAATTTTACCAAAAAATTGTATGGTATTCAATGCACAATAGTATTTTATACTAATGCATGGCTACTCCAGAGCAAACGGGCTAGCTGGTTATGAGTTATCAAATTCCGTTTAAGTGTGATTTGCTTAAAAGCATATGGTTATCAATGTACCATGGTTCTTACCAAACCTAAACATTGGACTTAGTCCATTAGCAAACGGCTCTATGTAAAGACACAACAAATCCGTTTATGGCTGGTAGTTTGCCAAAAACTATATTTTGTTGCAGTCAAGATTGGAGTGCTATGAAGACTAGTTGCTGTCAAGATTTGAAGACGTAAAGACATATTATTTTGAAGACAGAAGTTCAAGACAATCCTCTAAAGCCCAAAGTGAAGCTTAAAGTGTTTAAAGATCAAGAATGTTTCGAAAGAACTTGAAGTTCATGAATGAAGATCAAGTTAGGGGAGGATTGTTAGGAAAATATTGTAAACAGACTTAATACTGTTAGTATTAAAGTTAAGTCTGTTAGTTATAGTTAGTACTGATAGTATAGAAGTTAAGTCTGGTAGAGCAAGTTAAGTCTGCCAGCATTAACTTAAGTCTGGCAGTATTAAAGTTAATACTGCTTGGTCAGACAGTTAAGTCTGTTTGTAATTTTAGTAATAGTTATCAATTAGCGTTGATTTAGGAAGAGATAAGTATTATCTCTTAACGCGTTTAGGGTTCCTTAAGTCTATAAAAGGAACATAGAATAGTATTGTAAACATATGAGTTGATTGAGCATTCACAATCAAATAGTAATAGTAATAGCAATTTTAGTATTTGTTCTTGTGTTCATCTTGGTATAGATATTGATATTCCGCGTCAATATTTATATTCACTGTTATCGTCTCTCATAGTATCTTTGGATTTATTCAAAGGACTATAAGTCGTTCAAGGCTCATTTAGATCCTGTTAATAAGGACCTACAGTAACTCAAGGTGAGTTCATAGCCCCACATTTTACATGGTTTTGTTTTATAAGTTTTGGGGTGGAAAACATGCATTGTTTTATAACTGGACACAAGTGGATACTTTTATATTATGATTACGTATTGCTTAGGTAGCGATAACCCAATCTGAGCCCATTATCATGAACTGTCAATTACTGGACTGTGAGCGCGAGTGTTATGAATAGATTTATTGGGTTTGACAACCCCGTTCGGGTGATTAGCTATCACTAGGCAAATGAACGTATACCATGTCGGATTAGGGATGTTGCGGGTTAGAACATCAATACGGGTAATGTGGGCAATTATATATTGCCATATATTTATGTCGAGCTTCAGTGTCATGGCCTCTTTAGGAGCAAACGTAATTACATTTATATGATTTCTGCATCTGTTGCATTATCATACACTTGGGAAATCTTGTGGTCCAACTTTATACGATTTATCAAACCTATGAATTCACCAACATTATTGTTGACGTTTTAAAGCAATGTTTTTCAGGAGGTCAGTAAGCACAAGGTGCAAGCGATACATTGGTGATTTTGTATTTTGGGATGACATGCTTAAAGATATGGTTACATTATATTTTGGGAATCATGTATTATGAACTAGTATCTTTGTAATATGGACAATGAAGAAGTTAAGCTTCGGGCTTTTTGTAACAAATGTTTGTTAAATCCAATGTATCAGTTTTAAACGACTTTTAATGGTCGTTCTATATATATCTTGTGTTATTGATCTAAGATGTGACATGCCCCGGACCCTTATTCCGCTGCGAGCCATTTTGGGGGTGTTACAGATTGGTATCAAGAGCCAAGGTTATAGAGAACCAGGTTAAAATGTTTTTGCTGGACTATAACTATTTTTAAACATTGCTTATATACAAAATGGGTTTTTCACGGGACATACATGCATACTACTAATACACTAATTTGTGTACCAATTAGTCGGTTTAGGCTAGAGTTGAATGCATATTGATATCATGAAGTGATATAAACATTAGGAATATTAAATGTATATTACTATAAGAGTCTTATATTAAATACTAATATAAGTTATTTTGGATTTTCAGATACAGTTATGTCAGATTCGGAAGATTCCACGGTCACCTACACGGCAGTGTCCAGTCTATTTGAGGATGGGTCGGACATTGGTTCACTAGGAGTCGATGGACTACCCATTATGCCAGAGGACCCATATGCTTACATAATGGCTGCTTATCAGGTTCCACCATCGCCTGACTACATGCCTGGCCTCGAGGAGCCGCAGTCACCACCCCCACTGGACTTTGTTCCTGAGCCGATGTACCCTGAGTACATGCCACATGAGGATGAGATACTCCCGGCTGAGGAGCAGCCACTACCTGTTGCTGCCTCACCCACTGCAGATTCACCAGGATATGTTCCCGAGTCTGATCCGGAGGAGGATGATGAGGATCCCGAGGAGGATCCAACTGATTACCCTTCCGATAGGGATGATGATGATAAGGAGGAGGAGGAGCCTTCCGAGGATGATGCCGATGATAAGGATGAGGACGAGGACGAGGATGAGAAGGAGGAGGAGGAGCACCCAGCTCTGGCCGTCTCTGTTCCACCTATACACCGTATGACTACCAGGATATCTATCCGGGATGAGCCATCCATATCACTTCCTCCTAGGGAAGAGGTCGAGAGACTTCTTGCCTTAACCACTCCACCACCATCACCACTTACTCCACTATCATCTCCATTACCACATATACCATCTCCCCCATTTCCAGCATCACCACCAGCATATGTATTACCTGCATCACCACCTGCTAGTCCTATTCATCCGTTGGGCTATCGGGCTGCTATGATCTGGCTGAGAGCCGAGACACCATCCACTTCTCATTTATTACCACTACCTGCTTCATCACCACCTTTTCAGTTACTATCTTTTGACCGCAGGACAGACAGGCCTAAGATTACACTACCACCTAGGAAGAGGTTGGGTATTGACTTTGGTCCTAGGTACGAGATTGAAGAGAGTCCAGCTGCAGCCTGCCACTAGGACCGATTGGAGGATGTAGGGCAGGACTTATTGGTTGTCAGTACTATGGATACCGAGATTAGACGACAGAGAGCCGAGGAGGTCGGCTATGGGATTAGAGATGTTTAGGTAGACCCGAGAGAGGCTGTTGAGGAGGTAGCACCGATGACCCTTGGAGGGGTCAATACTAGGGTGACCGAGCTTGCTGCAGTTCAGGAGTAGGACACGCATGATATCTATGATGTGATAGGGGATACTAAGGACAGGCAGACCCAGATATATCAGAGAGTTGAGACATTGGGTAATAACAGTCAGTACCACTATGAGACTGCACAACTACTAGATTAGGAGGCTCTGGTTTCCCGGGAGGCATGGGGACGCTCCATAGAGGTTAGCTATATGACAGTTCAGAGGGATTTATGGCAATTACACTTATATTGATGGGTCAACTGGCAGTTAATTTAATAGTTGTAGGCAGTGACCGTAGGAGTAGAGACTGTGACTTCAGAGATGCTACAATGGCAGAGATTGCCGCATAACATACATTTGACCGTACCCGACCGGAGCAGGTGGTGAGACTTAACTTGATGCTGGTCCACTACAAAGATAGGTGACCTTTTACAGGGAAGGTGGACAACACGGCAAGGGACAGCAGGGAGCAGGGACCCTCTAGAGTCCAACACACCAGTTGCTACAGGAGGAGGCCTGGGGTGTAGTAGTTCATAGTAAGGTTTGTCTGGTTGTTTTGTATATACCTACTAAGTTATTACGGGGGGTGACTCCCCGGCTAGTAGGGGCTCTAGGTTTATGTTGTATTCGTAGCTATCTTTTGTGAGTCCGGCTAAGTAGTATGGGTTTCTATTACACTGTAGCACTGGTAGTTAAGATTTGTATTTTTCATTTCTTGTATCAAGAAATCGTGTATGTTTTCTATGTATATATAGAAATGGTGGTTCTTATGTCAGAATGTAATATGTTTTGGTTGTAATCGAATTATGTGAATGAATGTCAATTTATCTATACCAGTGTTAAACTCAGTTCAGTTATATAGTTCACTGTGGGATGTGATCTTGTTTTAATTATTGTGTATATATTATGTCATGGTTAAGATTTTATGAAATCTAACGAGTCTTATACTTTTTGTGATTGAATAAAATGGCACCGAAAAGAACACGAGGCTAGACAGCCCTAGAGAAACAACGTACTACCACATCTATCACCATGCCAACTTAGCAATGATTAATCATGGTGTCTGCTGCACTCTGGCTTTTAGCGTGATGCAACTAGGAATTGGCGTAGATGGACATCCATACCTCGGGGGACACGGGCTTTTTTGTCAGGAGGACTGAACCGTTACTCGAGAGTGCACCTATCACAGACTTTATGAAGTGCAACCTCTGTATTTCAAGGCATTAAGGGAGCTTGTTATTAACTCATAATGAGTTGAAGGATGGGAGACTGTGTTTCGCATAAGCAACTGCTCGGTGGATAATCAGATCAAGTTTTCCACTTGTACACTTCTCGCAGGTGCTTTGACGTGGTGGAACTCCCATGTTAGGATTGTTGGTCAGGGTTGTTGCATATTGCATGCGTGGGACAGATCTGAGAAAGAAAATGACTGACAAGTAATGTCCGAGGAATGAGATGAAGAAGCTCGAGGTTGAGTTATGGAATTTAAAAGTAAAATGTACCGATGTGACAGGGTTACATTCAACGATTTCCAGAACTAGCACTATTGTTTAGAATGTTATTTCCTGAAGAATCGGGCAAGTTGTAAGGTATGTCGGGGGTTGCTCTGACGTGATTCAGGGAAGTGTTGTGGCTCGAAACGAAAACCATGTGAGGTCTATGAAATGGCATCTGAACTGATGGATAAGAAAATCAACACTATCACTGAAAGGCAGGCTGAGAACAAGCGGAAGTTTGAAAACACTTCCCGAAACAATCTAAACCAACAATGACAAGAAAACAAGAGGCAGAACACTAACAGAGCTACAAAGCAGGATCTGGTGATAATAAATCTGTATTCAGGATTTAAACCTTTGGAGTCCCAAAATGCAATTACACACCATAAAGTCCATGTGCTCCAAAATGGCTAAAGTGCAACAAATTTGGTCACTTGGGGGCGCTAATTGTAGAAGTTCAGCAAAGTGTTAATCCGGGTTAGTAACAAAGAGGAAGTGGGACAGGTCAGGGCCCTACTTGCTTCGAGTGTTGGTTGGGGACACTTCAAGACGGACTGTCCAAAGCTGAAGAACAACAACAACAACCGTGGTAATCAGGTTAGAAATGCCAATGCTCCAGCGAAGGTGTATGTAGTAGGGCATATGCGAGGGACAAAACCCAGAATTCCAATGTCGTGACGGTACATTCTTCTCAACAACCGCTATGCTTCTATCTTATTTGATACTGGTTCCGATAGGAGTTTTGTGTCCACTGCATTTAGTTCCCAAATTAACATCACACCATCTACATTGGATCACTATTATGATGTTGAATTAGCCGACGGAAGGATAATTGGGTTGAACAATATTCTTAGGGTTGTACATTAATTTCTGAAACCACCCATTCAACATAAATTTATAGCCGTAGAACTTGGTAGCTTCGATGCTATAATTGGTATGGATTGGTTGGCAAAGTACCAAGCGATCATTATGTGTGCCGAGAAGATTGTTCGCATCCCCTAGGGAAATGAAACTCTAATCGTTCATGGTGACGGGAGTAACCGGGAAATGAGACACGATTTGAAATCATCTCTGTGCACAAAACTCAGAAAATATTTGCTAAAGATTATGTCCTCATCCTTTTTAGGCACTGGTTACTACGAAAAAGGCGGAAGACAAGTCGGAGGAGAAGCGACTTAAGGATGTACCCATTGTCCGAGATTTTCCCGATGTATTTCTTGAGGACTTGCCGGGTCTTCCTCCAGCTCGACAAGTGGAGTTTCAAATTGATTTGGTACCTGGTGCTGGACTGTAAGCACGGGACCTATCGATTGGCGCCCTTCCGAATGAAAGGAGTTGTCAGAGCAACTGCAAGAGTTATCTAACAAAGGCTTTATAAAGACCAGTTTCCTCAACCAGGGGAGCTTCCGGTCTTGTTTGTTTACAATAGAAAGTCGGATCATCCGGATGTGCATTGATACCGGGAATTGAATTAAACAAACGGTGGAAGAACGTTATCCACTTCCAAAATAGAGATCTATTTGATCAGCTTCAAGGGTTCGATGTGTACTCGAAGGATCGATCTAGGTCCGGTTATCATCACATGAGGGTTCGAGGGAAAAAGACAATTCCAAAAAGCTTTCAAAAACTCGTTACTGCCACTAAGAATTTCAAGTTAGCATTTTGGTTTGACGTAGCCTGTGTATTATGGACTTATTGAATGGTGTGCAAAACCATTATGGTCCTTTTGTACCCCCCCCCCCCCCCCTCCCTCAAAATTCGTTTGATTGTCTTTATTGATGATATTATGGTATATTTAAGAACAAGCAAGGTAAATAAAGAGCACTTAGCTAATCTAGAAATGCTTAAGAAAAAGGAGTTGTATGCCAGTTTTCCAAGTAGGTGAATTTGGATTTCTAAAGTACAGTTCTAGGTACGTGATTGATAGTAAGGGCATCCACGTGGATCCTGCCAAGATCGAAGCCATTAAAGATTGGGCATCTCCTAAGTCACCAACAAAGATTCGCCAATTTTTAGGTCTTACTGGGTATTACCGGAGATTCATTGAAGGGTTTTTGAAGATCGCCAAACCAATGACCAAGCTTACTCAGAAGAAGGTCAAGTTTGTTTGGGGTGATAAACAAGAAGCAGCTTTTCAACTGTTGAAGCAGAAGTTGTGCAGTGCACCAATCCTGGCCTTACCTGAAGGAAGCGAAGATTTTATCTCATACTGCGATGCTTCAAAGAAGGGTTTAGGCGCTGTGTTAATGCAAAGAGAAAAGGTTATTGCTTATGCATTACGCCAACTGAAGATTCATGAGAAGAACTATACGACTCATGATTTAGAACTTGGAGCAGTAGTGTTCGCTCTCAAAATTTGGAGGCACTATCTGTATGGAACCAAGTGCACGGTGTTCACTGGTCATAAGAGCCTACAACACATTCTTAATCAGAAAGAGTTGAACATGAGGCAATTTCGTTGGTTGGAGTTGCTCAGTGATTACGATTGTGAGATTCGTTATCACCCAGGAAAGGCAAACGTTGTTGCTGATGCTCTAAGCAGGAAGGAAAGAGATCAACCATTAAGGGTTCGAGCCCTAGTCTTGACTATTGACTTGGATCTTCCTAAACAAATTCTAAATGCTTAGACTGAAGCTCGAAAGCCGGAGAACCTCAAGAACGAAGATGTTGGAGGTATGTTGGTTGAAATTTCTAAAGATCCAGAGAATTCAGACAGAAAGTTAGGAACAACTGAGCTGATGGAACTCCTATGCTCTCAATCGGCAGGAGTTTGGTTACTATGTTATGTGACTTGGGACTGTTGATTATGCACCGAGTCCCACAAGTCAAATACTCTTTCATCCAGGCTGACAAAAATGTACAAGACATGAAGAAGCTATATAGGTGTGGTGGCCCAATATGAAGGCAAACATCGTCCACCTATGGTAGTAAGTGTTTTGACATGTGCTAAAGTCAAGGCCGACATCAAAGGTCATCATGATTGTTAGTATATCCAAGATACCGGAATGGAGTGGGACCAAATCATTATTGATTTTGTCCAAAGCTCCCTAAAGACGTCGCAAGGCTACGGACACCCTTTGGTGATTGTTGACCGGACTCCCAAGTTGCAATTTTTCACACCAATGAAAGAGACTGATCCTATGGATAAACTTGCAAGAATATACCTAAAGGAGGTTGTCACGAGGCATGGAATACCTGTTTCAATCATTTGTGATCGCTACCCGAGGTTCGCATCCAACTTCTAGAGGTCACTTCAGAATGCTTTAGGTACTAACTTGGATATGAGTACTGCATACCATCCACAAACAGAGGACCAAAGCCGACGGAGAGGGACTATCAAACTCTCGAGGAAAAATTTATTTTGGGTTTAGCTGGGGGCTTGTGCAATCGATGGAAAGGGTTGGGTTAACCAATTGCCATTAGTCAAGTTCTCGTATAACAATAGCTATCACGCTAGCATCAAGGCCGTACCATTTGAAGCACTTTAAGGTTGAAAGTGTCATTCACCTGTTTGTTGGACCAAAGTTAGAGAAGCTTAAATCCTTGGTCCAGAACTAATTCAAGAGACGACTGAGAAAATCGTCCAAATCAAGCAAAGGATGCAAGCCGCTCGTGATCGACAGAAGAGTTACGCCGATCTGAAGCATAAACCGATGGAATTCTAAGTCGGGGATAAAGTTATGCTTAAAGTTTCGCCTTGGAAAGGGGTCGTACATTTTGGCAAACGGGGGAAGTTAAACCCCAGGTATGTTGGACCTTTCAAGGTATTAGAAAAGGTTGGAGAGGTTGCTTACAAGCTCGAGCTTCCAGAAGAGTTAAGCAGGGTTCACAATACATTTCATGTATCCAATTTGAAAAAGTGCTATGCCGACGAACCGTTAGCCGTTCCGTTGGATGGACTTCATTTTGATGACAAGCTTCAGTTTGTTGAGGAACCCGTTGAGATCATGGACCGTGAAGTTAAACGGTTGAAGCGAAGCCGCATTCCATTAGTCAAGGTTCGATGGAACTCCAAGCGAGGTCCTGAGTTTACGTGGGAACGCGAGGATCAATTCCGGAAGAAATACCCACATCTGTTCACAAAGACCGCACCGTCGTCAAGTGCTGCATCGTAAGCCTTGAGGACAAGGCTCGTTTAATGGGGGAAGTCTATAACACCCCGTGTTTTAGGGTCATTGACGTCGTCAATAAATCCACAATGTATCTTTTGTATTGTACGCGTTTGCTTTAAATCGTAAAACGTTAAGTTAAATCGCGTAGGCTAAAAATTAGCGTTCAATGTAAACGGGCATCAAACAATTAAATGTTTACATCAAGCAAGGGTTAAGTAATTATTTTGAGGATAATTATTAACATTGTTCAATTTATTTTTATTGGTTGCGTAAATTTATTACGTTTCGCAATAAAATACGTTTAGTCATCCCTATTCCACCAAATGTGACGCCCCCCCTTGACCATAAGACTTTTGGTCTTTGTTTTATACACTTTAGAAACCACTTAGTACATATAAGTCTTACACCTTTAAAGATAGAAACACACAAGCCATTTCCTTGATAAAAATTCACAACTATCTCTCCTTGATAGCCCACGGCATCAAACACCCTTCCAAGCAAATCCATACAAATTTTTCTTCAACCTATACAAGCCATCACACATCATTCCTAAGATATATTAAGGTATTTGCAAGCCTTGGTTAACCATTTACATGTATTGAAGCAAGAAAGGAAGATTAGGGTTTCTAATGGAAAACTAGGGTTTCAAGTGCGCCCCCTTTGAAAGTTGGTCAAAGATAACTAGCCTTATACCACCTTTATAAGTATACATCACATGCATGCATTGAGATAACACTTACACACTCTCAAGACTTAACAAAAATTCAATTCTATCTCTCTTTCTCTCAACCAAAACCCACGGCTCAAATTGCCAACCCAAACAAACCATACAATCTTGTTATACAACTCATACAAGCTTTCATACACTATATCTAAGATACCTCAAGATGTTTTAAGGGTTTGATTAAACCTTTAAAAGGATTGAAGCAAGAAAGGAAGGATTAGGGTTTTCAAACTAATCTAGGGTTTGTAAACTTGCAAGCTTGGGTTTAAAGTCTAAACAAGGGTTTAGGACATATTTCTCATCATCATACATCAATATAAGGTTATCTAAAAACCTTTATGTCTTTACTTTTATCATTTTTATGAGTATATATGTTCTATATAGCTAAATCACCATTAGGATGCTTTTAAACATGTAAAAAGGATTTTTACTTGTTGTCATTGTTTTGTACACTTTTACATAAGATATGTTGTTGTTAACATCATGTTAAAATGGATACATAAGTGTTTTACACTCTTGGTTAAGCATAAAAAGTGTATGTACAAGATTAGGGTTTTTAAGGTTTATTTAAAAAGCTACAAGTAAAAGTGTTGTAAATAACTTACTAATCTTGTTAATATTGTTATCATGGACTTGTGTGGACAAAAGATGGACTATGGACATTAGTATATGTATCATGTACGATAAATAAGGCTATGAAGACTTGTGGTAATTTTATAAAGTGGAAAAGTATGTAAACTTAGTTTATATAATTAAGTATATAAAAGATTATATAAGGGCTGTTTTGGCACGAAATCCAAGGCATGGATTTTATGATTTATAAAAATAGTACTTCTCGTGACGACTCCGAATATGTAAAGAACTCGAAAAACCGACTTATAACGAAAAAGATACGACTATAACAAGTTTACGATAATTAATACTTTTATAAAAGTAATTTTATAAACTATGAACAGTAAAAGTTACTATTCATCAGCAGACTCAACTTTATAAAATGTGATACATCTTTCAATAACAAAGACGTGCTCGAAGGAATCGCTAAAATCGGGATTAAAACGGATAAGTTATTACATTTACGAGTTTACGCTAATTAAAACATAAAAATAAGTTTATAGCTGTTATGAACAGTAAAAACACTATTCACCACAGAATGTTGAAAACTTAAAAACGTAATATTTTGATCACTCGTCTTAATACGAAAGCGTGGACATAAGTAACGAGAGAAACGGACCTAAAACGATAAAGTAAGTCATTTTTGCTAAAGGCGTATTTATAAACGTTTTACATTATAAATATGATTTCACGAAAACGATTAGACGGTGATGAAGCTATATAGAATTATATGTGGTTATCAAAGTACTATATTACTAGGGAGTTTCATAATGAGGCCTCTTCGGGGTGGCGTATCGACGAGTTGTTGGATTTACGATTTAAAGTGTCCTAGCTCCTCATACGTCACTACATGACCTCTTAAATTATGATAGCTCGAACGATAGTATGATGTAACTAACATAGACTTGTATATGATGTTAGTTAATCAAAGCGATTAGTGCTTATACGACCTATGTTAATTTAGGTTGCATTCGATCATTTACGTGACGCGCTATCTGTGATATTTGGATTATCAGTAACTCAAGGTGAGTTCATAGCCCCACATTTTTACGATTTCAATGATTTATAACTTTGGGGTGGAAACATGCTTTGTTTTATAAATTGGACGCAAGTGTATATTTTATATTGATTACGTGTTTGCCTAAGTAGCGATAACCCAAGTTGAGCCCATTATCATGAACTGTCAATTGCATAGATGTAGTTGTGAATTACATTATGTGAGCGCGAATGTTATGAATAGATCTATTTGGGATTGACCTCCCCGTTCGGGTGATTAGCTATCACCGGGAACGAACGTTATAGCATGTCGGATTTGGGATGTTTAGGGTTGAACATCTGATCGGGCAGAATAGCAATATTTATTATTGCGAATATAATTGTCGAGCTTCAGTGTCATGAGCTTAGGAAAACGTAATAATCTGTTGCTATTATCATACACTTGGGATATTCTTGGGTCCCACAATATACGATTTTACAAAACCTATGAATTCACCAACATTATTGTTGACGTTTTAAAGCAATGTTTTTCAGGAGATCAGTAAGCATAAGGTGCCAAGGATACATTGGTGATTTTGTTTTGGGATGTCATGCTAAAGATATGGTTATATTATGTTTTGGGAAACTCATGTGTTGGGAACTAGTATCTTTGTAATAATAACAACGAACAAGTTAAAGCTTCAGGCTATTTGTATCAAACATTTGTTAAATCCAATGTATCAGTTTTAAAACGACTTTTTGGTCGTTCTATATATATCTTGTGTTATTGATCTGAGAAGTAACACGCCCCGGACCCTTATTCTGCTGCGACCCAATTTGGGGGTGTTACAAACAAGCTCCCAATCGGCAGAGAAAACCTTATACCAATGCTTACTGATATGTGAGAATACACATATCCGTTTTATATCAAAAATTAGCTTTGGAATTCTTTGATGTGCTATGTGGTGTCTACATGCAATATGATATCATCTTGCAAGACTTTATTATCACTCATACTCGTTGTCTTTTGAAAACTTAATTATGCTTCCGTAACGTTTTAAATTTCATTTTGAATCTTGTAAGACCTATCCATTTTTAATAAATACAACGAGTTATGATTTTAAAAATGTCCATTAGTGGTCATTCCCTTGATCTTGTGTGATGTATATTATGACGTCACACCCCAGACACGTATTCCGTCTAGGCCCCATTTAAGGGTGTGATAGTTGGGAAGAAGTGGGAAGTAGAGAATTAGCAAGAACGAATGTAGTCTTAGCGACAACGGTGAAAATAAAGACTATTCGAGAAAGGTTGAAGGCGGCACAAGATAGGTGGAAGAGCTACGACGATAATAGGAGGAGGCCAATTGAATTTAATGTAGGAGATTTTGTTATGTTGAAAGTATCACCGTGGAAAGGTGTGCTACGGTTTAAGAATAAAGGAAAACTTAGCCCGAGGTTTATAGGACCATTTAAGAATTTGAAGCGAGTTGGAGAAGTACTTATGTTTTAGAATTACCCAAAGAAATGAGAGGTATTCATAATACTTTTCATGTGTCCTACTTAAAAAGTGCTTAACGGATGAGTCGAGTGTGATCACTTTGGACGATGTAGAGATTGATCCGGAAATAACCACCCGAGAAGAACCAGTGGCAATATTAGGAAGAAAATCAAGACAACTTCATAACAAAGAAATTCCGTTAGTGAAAGTGCAATGGAAGCATCACAAGGGCTCAAGAATTAGGTGGGAACTGGAAGAGAAAATGAGGACTAGATATTCACACCTATTTCAAGAGTAGATTTCAGGGACAAAATCTTGTTTAAGGGGTGGAGAATTGTAACACTCGTAATCCGACAAGGTATTATTTTATGGTATAAATAATATTATTTAATTGACTAGAAGGTATTTTATAAGAATTTGATAAAGTTATAAGTTAGGAAAAATAAGAGTGTAAGTGGTTAGAAGATATGTGATAGAATTAGGAAGAATATAACCTAGAGGTCTAGAGTTTCCAATTTGGAACACTTAATTTATTAAATAATATCAAAAAGGAAAATTTGGCATATTCCAGAATTTGGTCAAAGTGTGTGTGTGTATACTTTGTGTCGACACAAACAAGAGAGGAAATGAGGGAAAAGAGGGAAAAGTTAGAAATTGATCAATTGGTGAAATTGAACAAGATGGAAAGAATTATAAGCTATTAGGAACCTTTAATTGTATCCCTCATATCAAGTAAGTAATATTCCCAAATTTGATGATTAGGGTTATGTTATGATTTTAGGTATTTCAATGGAAGTAGCTAAATTATGAATCCTATGTACCAATTAGTTGATTATTTAGGATTAATTTTCCCATAGGAAGCGAAAAAATATCAAGCTGGGAATTTCAAGTAGAATTTTAGAAGAAAAATCAAGGTAAGTATAATGATTAAACATGTTAATGTATTCATAATATTAGCCTTGTTGTGTTATGATGTTTTGATCAAGGAGTAATGAATGTAAAGTAGCCTTGGATCCATTGCTAGTTATGTAAATGTTAGCATGATTATTTATGCTTTTGAAAGGTATGTGTTAATGTTATAATGTGCTCCTTGATGTGTTATTACTAGTTTCACAACTAGTTATAACTTGATGAATGTTGTTTACGTCTTCTACTTACTAAGCGTTTTGCTTACGGTTTATAGATGTTATGTTTTGTAGGACCAAGTGGTGTGGATAAAAGTAAGGAGAAGAAGTAGCTTAGCATATTGAAGTAGCATTTTGGACTCGGTAAGTAGAAGACTAACCTTGGATTAAGGAAATCGTAAAGTTGAAGCCCCGAGAGTCGTTTGTTGTTTTGGGTATATTTCTCTTGTTAACTCTTGGTGTCCTCTTCTTTTTGGAGTCTTAATATAGTGGGTTTATTGTCTTATGTTTAGTTTTATATGAGTCAAGTTCATGCTGGAAATATCATAGTTAATACTTGATGTAGATATTTAAAGGGGTGTTTGGTAATCATCCGAATATAACTATTGCAAGTGTTATGGGTCATGAATGTTGTATGCCAAATTTCCTGATGTTGTGTTAATGTTATAATAACCTTTAGTTAAGAGTGTGCAAGTATGAAAGTTACATATTTGTGAAATAGGTCGATTTGAATTTACCTTATGTATTTTGACCCGTTTTGGTAAAACAAGTTTTTGGGTTGTGATAATGACAAAACTTTATGTTCTTATAAGCTTTATGTTGTTATAGTAAATTCTGGAAAATTTGGTGAAATATCGAGTCCGTTTAATTAGTTTTCCGGAAACAAAATTGTTTTTGTTTGATTAGACAGCCCGAGCCGCCCAGCTGGTGAGTTCTGTAACTTTTTGAAATTTGTTTTTGGCGTAAAATCTAAACCGTAAAGAATTACAAGTCGATCTTTATTATCTTGGAAAGCTTATTGAGTCTACTTTAGGATGATGATACTTTCATGGGTGAAATGATAAGAAAATTTTATTAGTTTGTTAAGGGATAACACAAGGTCAATTTCGGTCCTTCGTTTTTATAAAAGTTTTAAATTTTTGGTTGTTTTTTAGTCTAGTAAAGGGGCGTTTCATAGACTATACACTACTACAAGGTGTGTGGTAGCTTGGTTGCATGAAAAATGGGTCAAAACTAGCAAAAAGGTATACGCGGGTTCACAAGGCTCGAACTAGGGGTTTCTTAGTTATTTTTTAAGTGCATTTGATTAGTAATGATAGATTAAGGATCACAAGAATTATATTAAGGGTTTACAACAAGTTTTGATTGGTGGTTTGTGTTTAAAATGGGTAAAAATGAGTAAACAGGTTATAGTTTGAAATTAGGGTTCGTTTAGGGTTTCTTGGATTTAATTCTTGTACATTGTTGTTAATGTAACACCCCCAAAAATATGTCGCAGCGGAATTGTGTCCGGGGGCGTTACTTCATAATACACAACGCTAGATACAAGAGAACGACCTCTAAATGTGTCGTTTGAAAAGTAATCTCGTTGATTTTCTGAAATCAAAATAATAGTTGTCCCATAATTGCATCACCATGAAAAACTTGAATGTAAAGACTCCATTGCACATCAAATAATCCAAGCATCTATATCACCTGAGAAAAACATGCTTAAAGAGGTCAACATAAAGTTGGTGAATTCATAGGTTTATATAAATGTATAATCCAGGACCGCAAGACTTTCCATGTGTACATGCACTACTACAAAAAAGGCCATGGAGACTGGTCGAAAAAGGCCATGAAGACTGGTTTTGCAGAGAGTTTATTTAGCTAGGATCTCCTTGCTCGAAACATAAAGAGACTGGTTTTGAAACCACTCTCTATTATACGAATCGACACTGGTTCTCTACATAAAAACCAGTCTCCTTAGGAATTGGTCTCCATACTAGTCCTCCAGAAACCAGTCTTTGTAACAACATCCAACCAGTCTTTTTATAGAGTAAAAAGATGTGTTTTTTTTCTAAAAACCAGTCTCTTTTTAATTCCTTTTTAAAAAAAATGGATTTTTTAATAAATTCCAAATGTTACAAATTTAACCCACTAAAATGAAATAATATAAATACAAGAATTCTATAAAAACTGAATTAGAAGGACCAAAATTGTCATAAACAACAAATTTATGTAAATAAAGACAACTTTAATTAGAAAGACTAAAATTGTCAAATACACAATTCAAATCAAATCCACTATTATTCAACTTAATTATCTATGTCTAATGTCGCCACAATGTAAACCAAGCTCCAATAATCGCGTTCAACTCTTTGGTATCCAACGGACGCTCGTTATTCCACGGTACCTACAAGTAATTTAATCAAATTAAAACATCACTGGTGAAACTTAACACAATAAGCTAGATAAAAGCAGGCTGCAAATCAGAACAACGAAGGGAATTAAAAGCTAAAACATTGGCTTATGGAAAAAAGTTGTTAAGGCTACTAAAGGAGACTAATTAATGTATACGCAGTTTAACAAAGACTTACTGTGTTTGGGAAGTTATCGTTTTGATATTTCAGGACGAAGTCATGCATCCATTTCATGACGTAATATCCACACTCCCAATCTTTCGGCTGACGATTCACAAGAGGAAAATCCCACTTCAGACTACCAACGACCCTAAAAAGAAAATAATATGTGCAAGTTAAATTTCACAGAAACAAATGTGAAATCTTAAACTTTTAAGACAATACTTACGAGTCCACAAGTCCAGCGAGTCTGTAACAGTTCTCATTCGTTTGTGAATCCTTTTGCGGATTCAAAATAAAACCTCTACCATCTTTGGGGCATATTATGAGTAGTACATAATGCCGGCTGCATTTAATGTACACGTTTTAGGATAAAATAAAGAATGACCAAATGCAGATGGTTTCACTGATAATTAAGATGGTAAGAGATGTTACCCTTGTAGAAACGGTGCAAGATAAAACTCGTAACAAGTCAATGATTGAGCTAAGTAATCCATGGTTGCAAACTTTTCATGAAAGCATAAATCTGCGGTAATCATCATCGGGTTCAGGAAACCAACCTTGTTAGTTGAGGAGTGGTCCTTCAGCTGATACAATGACCTAGTTTGAACATAGAAGATATACCAACATAAATTTATGTGAAACAAAAAATCTATTGCATTTAAGTATATAAAAAACCATATATTTACTTACATCTCAAAAAGGGTCAAGATGCCAAGCTCCAGTTCTGTGTATGTCAAAAGCTCTATGATGTCCGTTGCGTTTAGTGCAAAGTAGAACTCATCAGTTTGGCCAAAAACCTTCTTATTAACACAAATAGAATACGGCTCAGCAATATCCGCACGGCTCATCCATTTATTATACCCATCTATC